>VMDO01015783.1:0-49996 GCA_007922755.1 Pedetes capensis
AAAAAAAAAAAAAAAAAAAAAAAAAAAGGGTCCCAGGGTGCAGCACGGCAGTCCAGCACCTACAAAACAAGCAGGCACAGGACCCTAGGTTCAAACCCCCGTACAAAAAATTTTTAATAATAATAAAAATAAAATAAAAATTAAATAAAAATTAAAAAAATAAAATAAAAATAAAAAATAAAATAAAATATAAAATAAAATTCCAGACCTGATGCATACACGCTCCCACATACATATAAAAACTCTTGTAGTCAGGTGCAGTGATGGACACCTGGAATCCCAGTGGTTTGGGGGATGGAGGCAGGAGGATCGCAAGCCCGAGATCTGTGCAACCCAGCAAGACCCTGTCTCAAAAAGCAAAAAATATATGGGGTGGGGGCACAGCGTGTTGTTCCAGCTCCCACAAAGGAAGCAGGCTTAAGACCCTGGGTTAACCCCCATTAAAAAAAAAAAAAGCACTTATATGTTCTTGGAGGTGGAGTCTGAACTGAGGACACCCAGTTCGACCAGGTGGAGTCAATACTGCAGGATGCAGTGCTCCCTAATGAACTCAGGGTGGCAGTATTTCCACACAATCCACAATAACAGTCGGTCTTATTGGGTCGATATAGCAAAATGCTCCATTATAACCTGGATTTAATCGGGGCACAGAGTGCCCAAAGAGACAGTTCCACGAAATATTCTGTGACTATTGTATCGTTTAAGAGGCAGTGGAACCTGTGGGGTCTTCCCTGAAGTTCTCCCTGTCCCATGTAGTTTGGGCGCCAATTCCCCAAATCAGAGATTTCCTCCCCAAAACCTACAGCATGGGGGGAATATGGCTGCTATCGTGGAGCTTTTTATTGCAGGGCTTTCCGCCCACTTGGGAGGACCATATCCTCTTGTGGGCTGGATGCTCTTCCGCCGACCCAGATGGAATCTGAAACAGATTTTGTCGTGTGCTGTGATTGCACTCGGAACTGCTCTGCTTGTGGCTAATTGTGCCACTAGGCTCTGCCAAAAAGGAGCACTCTGTCCGCGTGGGGCTCTGTTGCCTCCACAAACCCCAGATTTCTCCACAGTACAGAAGGTTGATTTGGGCTCACCTCTGGTGTGTCTGGGATCCAGGTATATGTGTGCCCATATATCTGTGGAGATCTCGTCTGTACACCTGACCCGCCATAACAGGAGGGAGGGCGCCGCGTCTCAGCTCTTGACGCATATCGTTGGCACCGGTTTCCCCGTTCGCTCCGCGTCTGCTACGGATGGCAATTCCGTGTGCCACCTTAAACTGACTCACCCGGAATTTGTAGTTTGTGTCCCACAGGCAGTTTGAGAGTGTGCTGCCAAGGTTGCACTCCGTGTTGAGTCTGGCTCCTGTGGGTGCCTGTGCACAGAGTCCCCTCCAAGTCTCCGGGATTCTATCCGCCGTCTGTGTGATGGCGAAATGGTGGCGGTCCTGCTGCTGACCACTGTGTAGCTCCTCCGGGGCCAAATCCTTGATTTCAGTGTACACCTAGTTTCATTCTCTATCTTTCAAACTAAATTATCACTGTTTCTATTTATTCAATTTGAGTTTTAATCCCCTAATCGAGGCTTCCTGTTACTCCGGAACAGAAGGCGTGTGTTATCTGTCCACCATCTTGACTCCAACCGAAAATATGGCTTTGATAACAGAAATGATGCTGGAGGTTGCATGACAGAATTTTGTCAGACCGATGACTTTTTCATCACAAACAGACTTTTTTCGTTAATAAAAGTGGTGACCATACACACGGAATTCAACAGATGAAATATAGAGTAACTTGTGGAAAGAGATTATGGAAAACCCGAATATCAGAAGTCAGAACAAGACCAAGTGCTGATTGTGGATCAGACCATCAACTATTCATATGCAAGTTCAAAGTTAAACTGAATAAAATTAGAACAAGTGTTATGAAGGCCAAGGTATGACCTTCAGAATAGCCCACTTGAGTTCAGAGACCACCTCAAGAACAGATTTGATGTGTTAGACACTAATGATCGAGGAGTTTGGGTTAAGATAGTGGCCGAGTAATAGCCACGCTTCAATTGGGGAAGAAAATAGGGGAAATCATGACACTCTCTACTCAAAAGAGGAGTGGAGTGCAACTTTAATTATCAAGAAAAGTGGGATGGCATGAAGACAACTGACTGAACAGTGGAAATGAAAATGAAGAAAAGAGGATATAATGGCTGACTCTCCATAATCCTCATCTCCAAGGGAGATGGCAGTGGAGAGCTTTGGAGGCTATGGAGCCCTTTGGGAGGCACACAGCTGAAAAGAGGTGTGGCAGGGCCCTCCCTGATGGCACACAGCTGTGAGGAGGCAAGGCAGAGTCCCTGGCAAGGGCACAGAGCTGAAGAGAGTTACAGCAGGGCCCTCCCTGACAGCACGTGGCTGGTGAGAAGCAAGGTGGACCCCTCCAGGAGGGTCCATGGCTGACTAGCGGTACTATGGGGGGAGGGAAAGTGGAGGTCTGCAGGACTCTCCTGGGAGGAGGCTGGGTGGCATGGCCCAAGTATTGTAGGATCTTGGACCAAGGGAGTGTGGTCTTTTTGTTTTTGCGTTTTCTTTTCTTTTTTCTTTTTTCTTCTTCTTTTTTTTTTATCATGGGGAAATGGTTGGTGTCCTCGCTTCTGGAGCCACTGGAACCATGAGCTGGAGGGAGAGACACTGAGGAGTGGCAAGTTCAGGGGATGAAGAAGAGCGGCTGGCATTGCTGGATCCCCAAATCTAAGAAAGCTTTTCCAGAATAAGGTGCACTTTGGTCCTGGGAGTGTTTGCGATGTGGAGAATCAGTGCCACGGTCCAGGAAGCCTAAGACACACAAATTAGTCTGTGGTGTGACTAGGAGCTGGGAACATAGGGAGAAACTAAGGGGGCAGTGCTGAATGCAGAAGCTGTAGCAAGTGCTAGGCACTGGAAACAGGATGCAAACTATGGTGGGGGGAGAGAAGTCATCACCCAAACTCATGGGAACATTAGAAGAGAATCTCTTTACACACACAGGAGGTGAGACCTAGCAACTTGACCAAGCAATGGGCAAGTCTTAACAGAATAACACATGTAATATGAGAGGTTAAACGGGAAGAGAAGACCCGAAAGACCAAAGCTCCTCAATGGATAATTTCAAAGTAACTGGATACTTAGAGATGTCAGATAAAGAATTTAGAACACTACTTATAAATAGGCTGAAAGACCTCAAAGACACCAGTATGAAAGCAATTGATACACTGGACAAAAAGGTATCTAACTTGGAAGAAAAATTCAATAAAGAAATGGAGATTCTGAGGAAGAATCAAATAGAAATCCTGGAGATGCAAAGCTAAACCTATCAACTCAATATCATGGTTGAAATGGCAGTATTCAGACTAGATGAAGCTGAAATGTCTCTACACAGACTGCCTCTGGTCTCAAATTTGTGATCCTCCTGCCTCTGCCTCCTTAGTCACTGGGATTACAGCCATGTACCACCGTGCCCAGCTGGATTATGAAATTTATTCAAAGAGATATTAGATGACAGCTTCCCAAACCTAAGGCAAAAACTGGATACCTATACAACTGAAACATTCAAAACTCCAAACAGAGTAGATCAGAACAGATCTTCTCCACAACACATAACTGGAATGCTAAACCTAGAGAGCAAAGAACCTATTCTAACAGCTACAAGAGAAATGCCAACTCACTTACATAGGCAAACCCATCAGAATAACAGCTGCTTTCTCAACAACAACATTAAAGGCAAGGAAAGTGTGGGCAGATATCATTGAAGTCCTGAAAAAGAATAATGTCGAACCAAGATTACATTACCCAGTAAAGCTATCTTTTAAAATAGATTGTGAGCTCAAGACATCCCATGATATTGACTTATTTAAACATTTCATGACCACAAAGCCAGCATTGTAGAGGCTCCTCAATGGAACACCACAAATGGAAGAGGTAAGACAACCCCAAATATAAAATCAAAGGAATTAATAATAAACATGAGGGGAACTTAAGAAAATAATAGGATATGAATCAAAAAATAGAAATAAGCACCAAACAGATGCAGAATAGTAAGCACCTCTCAATAAAATATTCTCAATGTAAATGGTCTTAACTCACCACTCAAGAGACAGACTGGCCAGTTGGATTAAAAAACATAGACTCTTGATGCGGCATTCTAGAGACTCACCTCATCCATAAAGATCATAAAAGGCTGAAAATTAAAGGCTAGAAAACAATAAACAAAGCATGTGGGAAACAAAAAATAGTAAGAGTGGTGATACTAATTTTGGACAACTTGGACTTCAACCCCAAACTAATCAGAAGAGACAAAGAAGGATACTACATATTAGTAAAATAAACAGTCAACCAGGAACCCATAACAATATTTAATATTTACTCACCAAACACACGGGCATCCAGCTTCATAAAACATACTTTTTTGGAGACAAAGGAACTCATAGGGTCAGATACAATAATTATGGGAGATTTTTATAACCCATTTTCACAAGAAGACAGGTCATCAAAGGAAAAAATCAACAAAGAAATGATGGACTTAAATAGCACCATAGACCAACATGAACTTACAGACATCTACAGAATGTTCCATTCATCAGAAATGGAATGCACATTCTTCTCAGCACCATGTGGAATTTTTTCTAAGACAGACTACATTTTATTCCACAAAAATAGCTTCAACAAACATAAAAAAAATAGAAATCACTGCCTGTATGTTATCAGATCACAATGGAATAAAAGTAGAATTAAAATCAAGAAAAAGTTCAGAAATGCTACAAATTTATGGAGACTGAGTAATACACTGCTGAATGATCAATGGGTCATCAAAGAAATCAAAGAGGAAATGATGAAAATACATCCTACCAAAATTTATGGGATGCAGAAAAGGTAGTTATAAGACAGAAGTTCATAGCTATGAATGCCTTCATCAATAAGCTGGGGAAGGCCCAACTGAATAACTTAATGAAGCTGGGCGAGGTGGCACATGCCTGCAATCCCAGCAGCTCGGGAGTCAGAGGCAAGAAGATCGAAAGTTTGAGACCAGAAGCAGTCTGCATAATTTAGCAAGACCCTGTCTCAAAAAGTAAAAAAATTGGGCTGGGAGTGCAGCTCAGTGGTACAGCACTTGCAGAGCATGCAAGCGTGAGGCAATGGGTTCAACTCCCAGTACAATGAAAAAAAAAAAAAAAAACTTTAATGACACAACTTAAGATACTAGAAGGTCAATAACAAGCCAATCCCAAAAGGAACACTCAGACAGAAACCATCAAGATCAAGGCACAGATATTCCAGTTAGAATCTAAAAAGACAATTCAAATAACTGAGACTAAAAGCTGGTTCTTCAAAAAGATTAATAAAATATATGCTCCCCTCATCAATTTCACCAAAAAGGCCCATTTTTTTTTTTTTTTTTTTGGCAATACTGGGGGTTGAACCCAGGGCCTCGCTCCTGCATGGTTTGCAAGTGCTGGACCACTGAGCTGCACCCCCAGCCCCCCCTTTTTTTTTAACTTTTTGAGACAGGGTCTTGCTAAATTATACAGACTGCCTCTGGTCTTGAACTTGCGATCCTCCTGCCTCTGCCTCCTAAACCGCTGGGATTACAGGAGTGTGCCACGGTGCCCGGCTCCCCAAAATTCTTCTAGAAAATTAATTATCTTTCTTCTAGAAAAGCTAATTATCTCCTCCAGCAAAGTAGAAGGATACAAAACTAACACTCAAAAATCAGTAGCCTTCCTTTATACTAGTAGCGAACAGGAAGATAAGGAAATTGAGGCAACAATCCCATTCACAAGAGCCCACCAAAAAAGTAAATATTTAAGAATCAATCTAACCAAAGATCCTGCAGATCTCTACAAGGAAAACTTCAAAACATTAAGGAAGGAAATTGCAGAGAATACTAGAAAATAGAAGAACCCTCATTGTTCATGGATCAGGAGAATCAATATTGTAAAGATGGCTATATTACCAAAAGCAATTTACAGATTTATTGCAATCTCCATTAAAATTCCAATGACAGACTTGGCAGAAACAGAAAAAATAATCCTAAAATTCATATGGAAGCACAAAAGACCTTATACAGCCAAACCAATCTTAAGCTGCAAAAACAACACAGGCAGGATCACTATACCTGAGTTCAGCCTATACTACAGGGTGATAGCAGCAAAAGCAGCTTGGTAATGGCACAAAAATAGGCTTGAAGACCAGTGGAACAGAATCAAAGACCCAGAGATACACTCATGCAACTAGAGCCACCTCATTTTTCAAAAGGAGCTAAGGATGTTCAATGGAGGAAAGATAGCCTCTTCAACAAATGGTGCTGGGAAAATTGGATAGCCATTTGCAGAAAGTTGTAAATGGACCCATATTTCTCAATTTGCATGAGAGTCAATTCAAAATGGATGAGACCTCAACATAAAACCAGAAACCTTAAAACTACTAGAAGAAAAGGTAGGAAACATGCTCTAACACACAGGCATAGGAAAGTATTTCCTTAACAAGAGTCCAATTGCCCAGGAAATAGCACCAAGAATTAACAAATGGGATTACGTGAAATTAAAAAGCTTCGGTACAGAAAGGAAACAATCAACAGAGTTAATGGAGAGTTTATACGATGGGAGAGAATCTTTGCTTTGTACACATTGGAAAAAGACTAACTTCAAGAATATACAAAGAACTTAAGAAGGGAAATACCGTGGCAACAAATAACCCAGAATATAAGTGGGCAAAGGAAATGACCAGACAGTTCTCAAAGGAAGATGTTTGAAGGGCCAAGAAACATATGAAAAAATGCTCAATATCTGTAGGCATTTTTTTGTTGTTGTTGTTGTTAGGTGCCGTCAAGTCGGTATCCGACTCATATCTACCCTCTGTACAACAGGGGAAACACTATTGTCAGTGCTTCTCTGCTGTTCATAGGATTTTCAATGGCAGATTGATTTTTGGGAGGGGGTTGCCAGGTCCTTCTCCCAAGCCTACAGCTTCTGGTGTTCCCAGGTGGTCTCCCATCCAGGTACTAACTAGGCCTGATCCTGCTTAGCTTCCGAGATCTGACGGGATCAGATGCCACAGGGCTACAGCTGCAGGCTGTTGTTGTTGTTAGGTGCCATCAAGTTGTGTGTAACTCATACTCTCATAGTGTTTTCAATGACTGTTTTGGGATTTCTTTGGGACTAGATTGCCATGTCCTTTGCCTGTTTTTTGTTTGTTTGCTTTTTGTTTTTTTCCATGCTGAGGATCAAACCCAGAGCCTCAGAGATCATGGAGCAGCACTCTACCAATTTGAGCTAAACCCCAGCCCTGATCTATAGCCATTAGGGAAATATAAATCAAAACAACACTGAGATTCCATCTCACTCCAGATCAAAAAATGAGTGGCCAAGATCAAGAAAACAATAATAACAAATACTGGCAAGGATGCTGAGAAAAAGGAACACTTTTACACAGTGGTGTGATTGTAAAGTAGTTCAACTACTTTGGAAATCAATATTGAGATACCTTAGAAAACTAAGAACATAACAGCCACATGACCCAACTACACCACTCCTGGGAAGATACCCAAGGGATGATAAGTCATCAAACCACAGGGACACCTGCATTTCCATATTTAATGCAGTACTCTTCACAATCGCAAGGATATTTAATCAACCAAGATGTCTATCAACACAGGAATAGATAAAAAAAAATTTGTGGTATTCATACACAATGCAAAATTACTCAGCAATGAAAAAGAATGCAATAATGTCATTTGTAGCAAAATGGATGGATCTGGAGGATATCATCCTAAGAAAATGAATCCAGGCCCCCAAAGATTAATATCTTATGTTCTCACTCATATCTGGGAGCTAAATCTAACTTAGAGAAAAAACCCTATATATACATAGATATATAAAAAGGAACAATTGGGCTTACATAAGAAGGGAAAATATAAGCAAAATAGAAAGATGGGGGAGGGGACTAGCGGTTGGGAACAAAGATTGTGGGAAGGGAGACGGGGAGGGGAAATAATGCAGAGGAATAAAGGATGAAAACATAATTTCAAATTATATGATTCAACTACACAAATATATGGGAAAAAAACAGGAGAATATAACCTATAATTGCATGTGATTTTTACTACATATTAATCAAAGGGTTCCACAAATTATGTAAGTTGACAAAAGTGTAACCAAAAACAATGTAGTAAGTGCACAATGGCAATAGCTAAGGCCTTATTACTCTGTACCCATTAACATTTATTAATAAACTAAATAACTAAATAACTAAATGAAATTAAAACAGAGAAGATAAAAAAAGGATTGGACAATTTGGCAACTGGATTCTATTTTGCTTTTCTACTAAAGTAGGAGGCAGTCAACTCCTGGGTAAGGATGTCAGATTTGTACACTTGGAATGTGGAAAACATGAATGGAAGTGTTATAAAAGAATATATTAAGATGCAGAGAGGGCCAGTGAAAATTAGGCAGTCAACAATAGATACAGTCAGCAAGGTTTCTTGATTTTAAAACTGAAACAATCTAATAGAAACAATGGGTGCCACTATAAAAAGTTAAAATAGAACCAGGTTACATTTTTTAATGTATTCATTTAGAACCATAAAATTTGGAAACTATTTTAGAGAAAGAACTTAGAGTGATAGTTGTAAACTATTATGTATAGTAAGTGAAATACTCTAGCACAGTAAAATGTCAAGAGATGAGATAATAGAATGGAGTGAGGAAAGAGGGGTAAAAATCACTAAAAGTTATGATGAGGGTAAAAAAAAGAAAAAAAGGATGAATTCAAGATGTATAAGGAAAAAAGACAGATGAAATTGCTCAGAAAGAACAGTTCCATTTTGAAGAGCTGTTCTAAGGTGTGGCCATGTTAACTGGTGGTTTAAATAGAAGTTTTTACAGCTCTGAAAAACCACTGAATTGAGAGTTTGGATGAGTTATCAACATGGGCTTTGATAATGGTCATATCACAGCAGACAAGGCAAGAAAAAAGTGCTGATTTATCCAAGATAGTAGAGGTTATTATAATAGCTAATGATCACCTAATCAGATGGCACAGATTTCAGAGTAGTGAAGAGGGTATAATATCAATAAAGAGTATAAAATAGGCTGATTGTCTTCCAAAAAAGGCATGAAGTGTCACCATGGAAAAGCTTGATTTCAGTGAAGGCATTTAAAAGGATCACATGAAGAAGAGAATGGGAACAAGGAGGGAGGGGTAATTTATAATATCACAGGTCATGGAATAATGGGTCTGAGAGGGAGTTGAGCTGGATAAGGAAAGAATTAAAGGTCAATTAGCAACCCAGATTTGCAGAATATGTTCCAATACATTATATAAACATATCCAAATGCTTAAATCACATTTAGATTGTAGTAAGACTTAAAACAATAATCTGATATTAACAGATTCCAAGTATTTTATAGACTATCACAAACAGGACATGAGTCTGAGTAAAAATATTATTGTTGTTGTTGTTAGGTGCCGTCGAGTCGGTATCCAACTCATAGCGACCCTCATAGGGTTTTCAATGGCTGAGTGCTTCGGGATTGCCTTGGGAGTGGATTGCCAGGCCCTTCTCCCATTTTTGCAGTGCTGGGAATTGAACTCCGGGCCTCAGAGACTGCAGCGCAGTGCTCTACCCACTGAGCTAAATCCTAGCCCCCAGAGTAAAAATATTAGTAATACCAAAAAACATCAAGCAATTATATATCATTTGTTAAGATAGTAAATATAACTCATGAAACATCATAAACACTTATGCAGATTTTCTAAAATTCAGAATGGTAAATAACATGTCTAAACAACTAGCTGATGTCAATTTATGTCAAATCAGCCATATATTCACTAATACTAGAAAAACTGAATGGGCCATTTATATAAGGATAGTTTCTTTATACAAATGTATTAAGAATTATAGGGGCTAATGGATATATATTTTTTTCATTATATAATCCATGTTATCTGATATACAAATTAGCAGCCCATAATTTAGAAAACATTGAGTTAGAATTTTTCAATCATTGAAGATTTAAGATAATGTAAAATAATATTATTATCAATATACTAATTTTATCTTGTAATATTTAACCCAAAGATAAATGATCTGAAAGGATTTTCCCATTTTAAAATGTAGACATATATATTTTGTCTTCTCATTTAGTTCCTCAAATAAAGGGAAGATGAGAGTAGAATACATTTTACATGTAAATGTTACCCTGTATAAGTTTATTAATTCAAATATCCTGAAATTTAAGGGTGATGCTATGGTGTGAAGGCTTAGGTTCTCCTTAATCTCTCATATTAAAATATTAAGTCCTAATACCTCCAATGTGAAGGTATTAGGAGGTTGGGACTTTGGGAAGTGCTTAGGTCGTGAGGACAGATCCCTCATGGATGGGGGCTTAGTACCCTTATAAAAGAGAGCAATAGAGATGCCTCATTTCTTCCATCATGTGAAGCCACAGTGGAAAAGCACTATTTATGAACAAAGAAGGAGGATCTCACCAGAAGCCAAATCTGACACCATCTTGGACTTTCCAGCCTTCAGAATGGTAAGAAATATTTTTTTGTGTGTGTTATTCATAAGTTACCAGGTTTACGGTATTTTGTTATATCAGCCTGAATGGACTAAGAAGATTTACACTGCACGTGTTTATCATTTATGTTCCCCGACCCCAGTTCCCACATGTCATGTAGAATATGTTGCTTTGAAGACTGTTAAGTACTAAGATATTAGAAAACAAATGCCTTTTTTGGTGGAATTTACTTTTGTCAAATTAATTTTCCACTTCTGTTGATTTGAAATAGAAACTCTAGTGGAGAACATATCTATATGAAATCTGAAATTTACGTTAAAATAAACTGTGGTAAATGATCTCTCCTCCAAGACAAATAGCTAGGAATACATATTTAACAACCTAAATTAGTTTTACAGTAGTAGTCACCTTGTCTGCATTTCAATTGCTTAATTTTCTGTGGAGAGTGGTGCATCATTCCCAAACTTTACCATTGCTTCTTGTTGTTGTTGTTGTTAGGTGCTGTCGAGTTGGTATCCGACTCATAGCGACCCTCATAGGGTTTTCAATGGCTGACTGCTTCGGGATTGCCTTGGGAGTGGATTGCCAGGCCCTTCTCCCATTTTTGCGGTGCTGGGAATTGAACTCGGGACCTCAGAGACTGCAGCACAGTGCTCTACCCACTGAGCTAAATCCCAGTCCTTACCATTGCTACTGCCTCAAAATATGAGGTTTTAGCTACCTTACAAATTTAATAGCCATATTTTGCCTCACATTTACCCTTTCAATGTCTATCATATATCTCGTTTTTAAGAACTTTTATTTTCTAAACTTTTTAAATTTTGTTTTTATGGGAGGAAAGACTTATTTTGGCTGAAGGTTTCAGAGGTTTCAGCCCATCATGGTGGGGAAGGCATGGTGGAGCAGAGCAGCTCATATCATGGCAGCTAGAAGTGGGGAAGGGAAGGAGGGGAAGAGAGGGAGGAGGAGAGAAATGGAATGCCTGTACTCTATATTTTCTTTACAGCAGCTTGTTCTTATTTCTAGGATACAATGTCTTCTTGCATTTCTCTTAAAATCCTAAAATCATAATATCCAAATTTTTTCTTAAGATTTCTTCTCTTTAATTAGTTTGTTCTTTCAAGTTGATTACAAATGATTTTCAAGGTAAATACTGAAATACCTAATTTTATTCCTTCCTGGAATTCTATTAAAACAATGTTGTTGTTGTTGTTGTTGTTAGGTGCCGTCGAGTCAGTATCCGACTCATAGCGACCCTCTGTACAACAGGGGAAACCCTATTGTCAGTGCTTCTCTGCTGTTCATAGGGTTTTCAATGGCAGATTGATTTTTGGGAGGGGGTTGCCAGATCCTTCTCCCAAGCCTACAGCTTCTGGTGTTCCCAGGCGGTCTCCCATCCAGGTACTAACCAGGCCCAACCCTGCTTAGCTTCCGAGATCTGACGGGATCAGATGCCCCAGGGCTACAGCTGCAGGCCCATTAAAACAATAGAAAAGGATAAACCCATGAGTTTGGGTTGGTTAGGAAAGGATAAAATAACAAAACATTAGAAGCTAGAAAGCTCATAGATGTGTGTGTAGAAGGTATGACATAGCAGGCCTGAGTCTACCATCCTTAGTTATTGTTGTTGTTAGGTGCCATCGAGTCGGTATCTGACTCATAGCTACCCTCTCTGTACAACAGGGGAAACACTATTTTCAGTGCTTCTCTGCTGTTCATAGGGTTTTCAATGGCAGATTGATTTTTGGGAGGGGTTGCCAGGTCCTTCTTCCAAGCCTACAGCTTCTGGTGTTCCCAGGCGGTCTCCCATCCAGGTACTAACCAGGCCTGACCCTGCTTAGCTTCCGAGATCTGACAGGATCGGATGCCACAGGGCTATGGCTGCAGGCACCATCCTTAGAAAGCTTGCTTATAAGGTGCGCCTGTGGCTGGCATTGGGGGTTTGGACTTCAGGAGAATTCCTACCATTTCCTAAATGATCAGAGTGCTTCATTGTACCTACATTGTTTGTGCAAAGAATATGATTTACATTAAATACCTTATTTCTTTCTGGGAGTCTGGAATTTTTGTATGTGTTAGGTAGAATTTGCCTTAATGACAACCTCTCCAGCAAAAAACTGGGCTGCTGAATTTCTAATGATCTTCCCTTGTGGACAGCATTTCACATATGTTGTCACAACTCATTGCTGAATGAATTAAGCACATCTTGTGAAACTCCATTTGGAGAGAATTCTTGGAAGTATGAGCTTTGTTTACCCTAGATTTAACGACATGTGACTTTTGCCTTTACTGATTTTACTATCCTTTCACAGCAATAAACTATAACCATGTGTGTAACAAGTCCTTCTAGCCAACCACTAAGTTTGAGGATGGTCTTGGGGACTCCAACACAATGTATGATTAATCCCAAGCTACAATGAAGTTAAGAATCAGCTTGATAAATATTTCAGAATCTTCAAGATATAGGAACCAGAAGAATCAGATACCACTCTGAGAAAACAAGAGGTAGGGGTGGCTAAACTAGGAGTAAATAATAGCTATTTGAAAGTAGGTCAATTCTGAAATCTTATCCCTTGGTCCATGTTGTTGTTGTCATTAGGTGCCATTGAGTCAAGTACAACTCATAGTGACCTTATGTACAGCAGATCAAACCATTCTCCAATTCTGTGCAGCGACATGATCTTATTTATGTTTAAGCCCATTGTTGCAGACACTGTGTGAATCCATCTAGTGGAGGGTTTCCTTTTTTTTCGTTGACCTGCCACTCTCTCAAACATGATATCCTTCTCTGTAATTGGCCCTTCCTGACTACATGTCCAAAATACATAGATGCAGTCTAGTCATGCTTGCTTCCAAGGAGCACTCTGGTTGCACTTCTGAGATAGATCTGTTGGTTCTTTTGCCAGTCCATGGTATATTCAATAATCATCTCCAGCACCATAATTCAAAAGCATCAACTATTCTGTCTCCCTTGCTCAATGTCCAGCTTTTACGACCATATGATGTGACTGAAAATACCATGGCATGAGTCAGGCACACCTTTGTCTTCAATGTGACATCTTTACTTTTCAATACTTTAAAAGGATCTTTTGCTACAGCAGTTCCCAAAGCAATGTCTTTTGATTTCTTGACTGGTGATTGTAGAACCAAGTAAAGCAAAATCTTGGACAACCTCAATCTTTTCTCCACGTATTGTGAAATGCATACTAACCTAGTTGTAAGGATTTTTGTTTTGTTGATGTTGAGGTGCAATCCATACTAAAGGCTATGTTCTTTGATCTTCATCAGCAGATGTTTCAAATCCTCTTCACTTTCACCAAGCAGAGTTGTATCATCTGCCTAATGCAGGTCGTTAATGAGTCTTCCTCCAATCCTGATGCTGTGTTCTTCTTCATAAAATCCAGCTTCTTGGATTACTTTGCTCAACATATAAATTGAAGAGATATGGTAAAAATACACAGCCCTGATGCATACCTTTCTCAACTTTAAACTAGGCAGTGTTTCCTTATTGTATTCAAACAACTGCTTCCTGGTTGAGGTACAGATTCCTCATGAATATAATTAGGTGCTCTGGTATTCCCATTTTTTGAAGTGTTATCCATAATATGGTATGATCCACACAGTCAAATGCCTTTGCATAGTCAAAAAACATAGACAGACATCTTGTTGATATTCTCTGTTTTTGTCTAATATCCATCTGACATCAGCAATGATATCTCTGGTTCTTCAGTCTCTTCTGAATCCGGCTTGGTTTACTGGCAGTTCCCTGTGTATATACTGCTTCACTCTCTTTTGAATGATCTTTAGTAAAATTTTGCTTGTGTGTGATATTAATGATATTAATGGTAATGTAATATTAATCTTGTTAAATAGTTTCCACATTTAATTGCATCCGTTTTTGGGGAATAGGCACAAATATGGATCTCTTCCAGTCAGTTGGCCAGGTAGCTGTTTTCCAAATCTGTTGGCATAAACCTGTTAGCACCTCCAGTGCTGCATTTGTTTGTTGGAACATCTCTATTGGTATTCCACCAATTCCTGGAGCCTTGTGTTTCACCAATTCCTTCAAGGCTGCTTCTACCTCATCCTTCAACACCATTGGTTCCTCTTCATATGCAACCTCTTGAAATGGTTGGTCATCTATCAATTCTTTTTTGTACAAGGACGTTTTTGTATAATGACTTTTTTTTATAATGACTGTTTTAATGACTGATTTTTGGGAGTGGGTTGCTGGTTCCTTCTCCCAAGCCTATAGTATCTGGTGTTCCCAGGTGGCTTCCTATCCAAAGTACCAACCAGGCCTGACCTTGCTTAGCTTCTGAGATCTGATGGGAGCAGATGCCACAATGCTATGGCTTTAAGCATTCCCTGGTCCATATCCTGGGCAAATGCTCCTTTTTTACCCTGACAGATATCTGAGTATTTATTCTCTGAAGAGGCTACCAAAAAGGCTTTATCCTAAAGTAGAAAACACCAGACACAGTTAATAGTTTGGCACTATACCAAAAATGAGATTAATGATATACAACAAGCCTAGGGATTCTCTTCTACTCCAGTCCTCTTTCCTGTCTGAATTCTCAAAATGCTGAAATAGGCATTTATTCTCTGAAAAATTAAAATACTTCTCTGAGAAATCTGATCAGCCCAAGAGGCAAGACCTAAATCCCATAACTGCCTGTATCATGAGTTCCCTATGAAATATTTTAGCTAGATCCCCTCATGTTGTTGCTAGGTGTCATCAATGTCAGGTCTGATTCATACAGACTCTATGTACAACAAAATGAAACATTACTTGACTCTGTGACATGCACACAATCTTTTTTATGCTTAAGCCCATTGTTGCAGGCATTGTGTCAATCCAGCTAGTTGAGAGTCTTCCTTTTTTTTCTCGGACTCTCCCAAATGTGATGTCCTTCTCCAGGGATTGGTCCCTCCTGACAATATGTCCAAAATACACAGATGCAGCCTAGCCATCCTTGCTTTCAAGGAGCACTCTGGTTGCACTTCTTCTAGGTTGCATCTATTGGCAATCAATGGTATATTCAATGTTCATCTCCAGAACAATTCAAAAGCATCAGTTCTTCTCCTGTTTCCCTTATTCAAGGTCTAGCTTTAATAAGCATATGATGCAACTGAAAATACCATGGCATGAATCAGGGGCACCTTCTTCTTCAATGTGACATCTTACTTTTTGACAAAGTCTTCTGCAACAGCCTTTCTTAATACAATGCATATTTTGGTTTCTTGACTGCTGCTTTGGTGGATATTGATTGTAGAACCCAGTAAAGCAAAACCTTGGACAACTTCAATCTTTATTTTTCATGAAGCAGCATACGGACCTGGTTGTAAGGACTTTTGTTTCGTGGATGTTGAGGCACAATCCATACTGAAGGCTTTGTTCTTTGATCATCAGTAAATGTGTCAAATCCTCTTCATTTTCAGCAAGCAAAGTTAGGTCACAATTGTTAATGAGTCTTCCTCCAATCCTGATGCCATGCTCTTCTTCATAAAGTCCAGCTTCTCAGATTATCTGCTCAGCACAGAGACTGATGAGGTACAGTGAAAGGATACAGCCTTGTCACCCACCTCTCCTGACTTTAAACCAGGCAGTGTTTCCGTGTTCTGTTCAAATGACTGCT
This sequence comes from Pedetes capensis, assembly GCA_007922755.1. NCBI lineage: Eukaryota > Metazoa > Chordata > Mammalia > Rodentia > Pedetidae > Pedetes > Pedetes capensis. Next base: position 16,179 of record VMDO01015783.1, read on the forward strand.
TCCTGGTCCATGTGCAGATTCCTCATGAGTAAAATCCCCCCATAGCACAGCTCAAAGTGCTCATGCCTCAACTGTGTGATCAATTAATTACAAGAAGACAGTTACAATCAGAGAGTTTAAAAGTCTTTAATTATAGAGATCAAAACAGAGAAAGAAAATACAGAAAGAAAAAAAACAAGCAAAGAAAAATTATCATTAGTAGACTCAGATTGATTAAAATACTGCATTCAGGAAATAGAACAAGATGCTATCAGTAAAAATTCAAATAAAAAGGAGCTCATGGAAATTAAACATGCTAGTAGAAATGAAAAAGTCAAAAGAAGGGCAAAGTGGAAGATATCTCACCCCAAAAGTAGAACAAAAAGAAAGATACAAAATAGGATGGAAGAGATAAGAAAAGGATTGATCTAAGAGCTCCCAAATCTAAATGTCAGGTGTTCCAGAAAGAGAACAATAATAGAGGAGAGAAAAAGCAAAGTTAATTCCCTAACTCATAAGTTTGCCATGGTGACAAATACTGCTTACTAATGTTAATGCCATCACTATGCACAGTATCTAGTTACTTAGCTGTTCAAGATCTGTACAATTAATATGCCCAAGAAAAATATATTCAGATATCAAGCTTTCTGTTTCGTAAAATGTAATGACCTAGAAACTGTTTAACACCTTCATTATGTGTTTTTTCCTATGGTATCTTTCTATGTCCTTTATTATAAATATTTTTAAAAGCATAAATAAAATTTTCAGGAAGAAATATTAATTTATGGGTGAAGAGAAAATTTTTGAGCTTCTATTTAAAAAAAAACTCCAAAATATAACTGATTACTATGAACTACTCATTAATTTACTAAGGACAGTTCACTGAAGGTAATTTAATATATTTTAAGTAATATACAAAACTTATTTCTGCAATAAAAGCCTCAGACAATAAAGATTTAGACTCCCTAGAAAACAGATTTAAATTGAATTTGTGCTGAAATTGTGCTGTCCTTTAAGAAGTTTTTCAACACTAAACCCCCCATGATACATTACTGATTTTAAATAAAGCCTTTCATGCTTTTTAAGTCAGGAAGATATAAATGCCTTTTGTGAAGATACAGAGTCAGATTCATTGCAGAGTATCATCTGACTGATAAGGGGGGGGGGGAGAAGAGAACAGAATGTATCACAAGTAGTAACAGAATATCCCAGGGGAGAAAGAAGTAGAAGAAATGCTTACCTTTCATCTTAATTTCATAAGGGCAATAATAGTTTGAATGTAGGTAGTGATAATCATCACTAAAATTAGCTTTAAATTTGTGAATTCCATAGTATGACAGAAAAAGCATTAGTGGCCACAGTGATACACACCTGTAATCCTAGTAATTTGGGAGGCAGAGGCAGTAGGATCATAAGTTTGAGGAGAGAGGCAGCTTGTGAAATTTAGCAATGCCTTGTCTAAAAAAAATTGCTGGGAACAGCTCACTGGTAGAGTACTTGCTTAATTAGCATGACAAAGCCCTGGGTTCAACCTCCATAGTACTGGAGGAAAAAAAGAAAAAGAAAAAGCATTACTGTAGCCTAAAGACCTGAGTTCTAACTTTTCTAACTGCTAGTGTGGTTTTCCGTAAAGGCATTGGCTCAGTTAATCAGCTGAAATGTGAGGACATTTACAAACCTATCTTAATCGTTGTTAGGTGCTGTGGAGTGTGTCTTACTAATAGTGACCCTGCATATAAGAGGCAAAACAGTATTGTTAGTACTTCTCTGCTATTCATAGGGTTTTCAATGGCTGATTGTTCTTTTGGGGAGAGAGTGGGTTGCCTGGTCCTTCTCTCATCTTAATCATAAAGAAATAATGGCATCACTTATATTACCATAGACTGGGAAAAGTGGTTGCTCTAATGTGCAAAGTTGATGTGTAAGAAAGAAGCCAGACAGAAGAAAATACATTTTTTTTTTTTACCCCAGTAATGGTGGGCATGGGGGGAGGTGTTTGAACCCAGGGCCTCTCATGCATGCTAGGCAAGTACTCTACCACCGAGCTGTACCCCCAGCCACTTTTCTCAGTTTTTATTTTGAGACAGAGTCTGGCTTAGTTGCACAGGCTGCCTCTGGCCTCAAACTTCCAATTCTTTTGCCTCAGCCTCTCAAGTGGCTGGGATTTCAGTGTGAGCCATGGCATCTGGCCAAGAAATTTTAATCTTAGGACTGTTTTCATTTTCCTTTTTTCCTAACTAACATGATACCACTGCCTAACATTTGAGCCTTTCTATGTTCTGGTTCTACTATCAGTATTTTTAACATATTATTTCATTCAATCTTCATAACTCTATGATATAGGGACAGTTAGCTCGATTTTATACATGGTGAAATTACGATACAGAGAAGTTAGCAAGGGTCCAAGGAACAGGACTCTTAATGCCTAAGTTCTTAACTATATGACGCCTCCCAATCTACTGTTCTAACTGTATTCCTATAGCCCTTACTTTAAAAACCTGGGAAATGCACGACTCATTTAGAAAATAGGTGCCTGTAACCATGATTCATTTTAGCTTGCTTATTCCTTTCAAAAGAAATGCTTATTTGTAATGCTCCTAGTGGATAATCCTACCACTTTTGCTACTTTGGGCAAAAGGATTTCCTGCTACTGTTAAGTATTTATGCTCTACTTTAAACTGTTCTAGGGGTTTTTCTGTTAAATGTCCCATTCTTTTAGAACAGATTTAAAAAAATACCAATTAGATTCTTAGTCTCAACACTGAACTTTCTTCTTCCATAGAAGGCTTCAGAAAGTGAAAGAAAGATAATGAGGGGGACTCCTGACCAATGAAAGAAATAAAAGTTCATAGCCTCCTTAAATATACCTCATCCCCTCAAAACATCCCAAATAATTGAATCAGTAACTGGTCAGTCCTTCACAGCAGGTGAGGAAGTGTACAATATTTTAAGGAAATATTACTTGGGAGACTGAAGGCTAGAAAAACAAATTGTAGAGTGTGATTAATATGCTAAGAAAAATGGCAGCTGTAATTGTAAAAAAGTGAGAACATACAGATTGGAGACATCTAACCTACTTCTTATTCTAGAAAACAGATGATTCCAATGCCCTAAATAACCCAAATTTTGATTAGTTTTCTAACATGGTTTGCATAATTTTGCTTAATGGCATCCATATCTCAGAGGCAGTATTCGCAGAGTTATATCTCAGAACTAGGTTATAAAGAGTTTTAGTAAAAATTCTCAAATTTCAGGTTGCTTTATTAGTATCAGACCACTAAAATTAAATGGATCTTGAATATCACTGAAGTTAAATCACTTGACAGATTAAATAACTGGCCCAGAAAAGCAATGATTTGACAGTTACCAATCAGCCAAGTAGAGTAGAACTTGAACTGGAATTCAGGTTTCTAGACTTGTAGTTTAGGACTACTGCTGAAATTATACAATCTTAAATATATCCTTTAACACAGTTAAAATAAGATTACAAGGACACTTAATTTTTAAAATTTATTTATTTAAAACAACTTAGATAAAAAAATTCTTCATTGGTAAATTAGGGATTCTGATTTTAGGGCGGGGGAGGAATGAGAGGAGAAAACATTTCTTCTAAGTTCCCTTACTTTACCACTCATTTGCTCAGCCATCCAAATCATTAATCACTGACCACATTTATAACAGTACAAAGTGCTGAAGGGTATGCAATATTTTCTTCAAAATAAATGTAAAGTAGGGACAGACCTAAAGTATTCTGTAGTATAGCCAGGGAAGGAAGATACTAATGGTATATCCCATGCTACATGGTACTTTCTTTGCATTTGGTCAGATTGAGAACACCATAAATTTCTCACTTCATTTAGTAAAAATTGAAAGATTTATATTATCTGAATAGAAACCAGAGTATGGGACTTCATTTTAAGTAATGTTGATGGGTATTAAATATAATTACTTTTGTTATATGAAAATTATAAAGACATGGTTTTATTTTGCTTTATTTAAGGAAGACAAGATGAAAGTAGGAGGAAATAAAAATCATTAGTTTATGGGCTGGGTTTGACCCACAAAAGTGTTTTGCTTGGCTTATCTGGTATTAACATACAGTATTTTTAAAAATAATACTTGAATCCCATGTCATTATTTACAAAGCAGGTTTCTCATTCTAAGAAATTTAAATTTCTGAAATCTCTCAAAAAATCAGATGATTTGGCAATATTGTCTTACAGCTGGAGCTGAATTAATGTGGCGTGTTTATGTACTCTATTAATTATAGTCACTACCACCTTCTATTTGGCTGGGATTTAGCTCAGTGGGTAGAGCGCTGTGCTGCAGTCTCTGAGGCCCCGAGTTCAATTCCCAGCACCGCAAAAATGGGAGAAGGGCCTGGCAATCCACTCCCAAGACAATCCCGAAGCAGTCAGCCATTGAAAACCCTATGAGGGTCGCGAACAGTCAGATACCGACTCGACGGCACCTAACAATGACGATGACCTTTTATTTATCTCTTCGACAGTAGCATCAAGGCCCCTCTAGGCATTTCAGTTTAGAACATTCTTATTCTTATTCTTAATTTCTTTTTGTGGTACTGTGGGGTTAAACTCAGGGCCTTGTACATACTTTGCAAGTGCTCAACACTGAGGTGTACTTCAGCCGCCTTTTAAAAAATGTTTTTATCTTGAGACAGGGTCTTACTAAGTTACACAGGCTGCCTCTGGCCTTGAACTCATGATCCTTCTGCTTCTACCTCCAAAGTTGCTGAGATTACAGGCATGCACCACCACAATGTTTTTTTTTTTTTTTTTTTTTAAAAGAAAAAGCACAGAAAATTTTTTACTGTGAAATGTATACTCAGGGATTCCTTTCCTCTGGGATATTTGGGATATATCAAACAAAAATTTCATTAAGTATTTAATGAAAATCTAATAATACATGCCATATATTAAGTTTAGTATTAAGGATACAGAAAGAATAAACTTATTCTCTATTCCTATATTGCTTACAGTCTAATAAGCTCACACAAGGGAATCACATAAATACGAATTACACCTGGGCAAATGACATGAAGAAGAAAAACAAAATGATTTCTTCTGGTCTGCAATTTTGGAGTCCATTCTACTTGGATAGTTGGGTGAAGGTTTCCCTGAAGAAGTGTCACCTAGGAATTGAGAGGGTGAACTAAGTAAAGGAGGTAAAAGAACATTCTAAGCATCAAGAAAGAAATATGGAAAGGTTTTGTGGCAGAAGGAAAATGGCAAGTACAAAGGACTAAACGAATGTTTAACATGGCTGAAGTGACAAGGAAGGAGTATAGTATGAAATGAGGGTGGAACCATGAAGTGTCTGTTGTATGTGTAAAACTGTCTTTATCCTAAAGAGTAACTAGAGCCAATGTAGGAATCTGGGGGCAGGGCTTTTAAAACCAGGTAATTAGATCTTTTGTTTGAAAAGAATAACTCTGATAACAGTGTAGAGAATGAACATGCAGGGGTCAGACAACACAGAGTCTGCAGTAAAATGCTAACTGGTATGGATGAGAAAACAGATGGTAGTAGCTTGAACTAGATGTGATGGGGAATGAATGGCCTTAGATGTTAAGATTGGATGACGACTGCATGTGAGGTATAGGAAGAAGGCAGTATCAAGAATGATGCATAGGTTTCTGAACTATATAAATGCAGAGCAATGCCAGTCATTGAAATGGGGAACCAAAGTGGAGAACCAGGTCTTGGTGGAGATAGTGTGAAGTAAGGAGGGAAAAAACATCAAAGGCTCAGTTTGGGTATGTTGAATCTAAATGCTTTGGATTACTTGGGGACAATGTCAAGTAAGTGTAAAATATAGAAAATCACTGTTTAGAGGAGCAGCCCTTTCTGGGATCAGAGATAAATGTTTGAGTTATCTACTTTTAAGTATCATTATACCACAAATGTGGATATCATCACTTGTGAAAAAAGGATCTAGGCTAAGTCTTTAGAAATGTCAACCCCTGGTGGCAAGGCATAAGCAGATAAGCTTGAAGAAAAGCTAGCAAAGTAGTAAAAAACATCAAGAATGTGTGCTATGCAATGGAAAAATGTTAAGGAGAAAGACAATGTAGCTGTTGTTAGGTGCTGCTGAGTCAGGTCTGACTCATAGTGACCCAATATATAACTCAGTGAAACACTCCTGGACACTGTGCCATACCCAGCACTATGTCAGTGCTTCTCTGCTATTCATAGGGTTTCCAATGGCTGATTGTTTCAGGATTGTGTTGCCAGGTCTTTTTCTCTACCGACTGAGCTAAACTCCAGCCCCAAGGAGAAAGATAGGAGTCATTTTCCGAGAGACTAATTTGGGTGAGAACTGAGAAATGTCTAATGAACTTGTTGACATGAAAGTCACTGTCAACCATAATCTACAGTTATTTTGTGGAGTGATGGGCCAAAGGCAGATTATAATGATTGGAGAAGTGGGAAAACTGGTATACAGTCACTTCTAAAGAAGTTTGATTATAAAGTCATGGCCAGGTGTGGTGGTACACACCTGTATTCCCAGCACTTGGGAGACTGAGGCAGGAGAAGCAAAAGTTGGAGGCCAGCCTTGGCTACAAAGTGAGATCTTGTCTGAAAAAACAAAAAAACCTAAAATGAAAAAAAAAAAAAGAATTATATGGGGGAAGCTTTCAGCTTTGTCAAGCCTCTTGATTGTATTTTTTATTTTATTACTTCTTAAATTCATCTCTATCTATTTGTTTCCTTTGGATTTATCCTGTTATTTTTAAAATATAAATGGGAAGCTTGTTACATTTCTGGCTCTTTTTGGTCTAATGTAAAGATTCAAGTTCTTAATTTACTTCTACTCCATTGTTTAAGTTTCAATATGTAGCATTTTATCATATTCTAAGTATTTTCTAAATTCCATTACAATTTCTTCCTTTACCCATTTGCTCATAATTGTTTTAAACTTTTCTAAATGAACTTTCACTTTATTCATTTATTTTTGTGGTGCTGGGGATCAAATCTAAGGCTTTATGCATGCTAGGCAAGCACTCTATCACTGAGCCATACCCTACCCCCCAAGTTACTTTTGCTACTGAATTTTAACTTAGTACCTCTGGGGCAAGGGAATGTAGCCTATAAAAATCCCAATTTCAAAAAAGAAAAAAATATATATATGAGCAGGGAATGGGGTGGATGAACATGAGCAATATATAATGTTAGTCATGCATGAAGTGTCATAATGAAACCCATTAATTTGTACATTGGCCAAAAAATAAAAATAAATCCCAGTTCTTTTAAATTTAATAGATTTTAAAGAATTCTAACAATTCTTTGAAGGAGGTACTACTGTTCTCATTTTTATAAACAAGGTAGTAGGCACAGAGAAATTAAAGAATTTACCTAAGTAACTTCATCCAGTTATATAGAAATGATAAATGACAGAGCTACACTTTTAAATTTCTTTCCCACCTCAACTTTTGTTATTGGAGTAAATAGTTTCGTACTTTTTCTGAGGTGTATTTATGTACAACATACTGCATGCCATTAGGGTATATAATTCTGGGTTTTGAAAGATGTATACAAATTATAAAGCCATCACAACAAATACAGCATGTTCCCACATACACTACATTTCATCCTTTCCCTTTGTTGTACATCCTCCCTTCTGCTCCAGAGCATAGGCAACTAGTGATTCACTTTCTGTAAGTCTGCATTTTGTAAAATTTAATGTAATGGATAATAGTGTGAGCTCATTTTTTGTCTCACTTCCTTCATTGAGCATACTGAGATTCACTCATGTTGTGCCAGTTCCTTATTATTATTTCTTACTATGAGTAGTATTTCTTTGTGTGGATGTACATATTACCCATTCCTTTTTAATGGACATTTGGGTTAATTCCAGTTTTGGGGTATTGTGAACTAAGCCATTTAGGAAATTTCATATTTTAAGTTTTTGTATGGGTAATTAAGCACATAATGCCTAGATTTTATGACAGACTTATGTTTCATTAAAAAAACTTTGCTAAAGTGGTCATAAAGACTTACATTTCTATCATCAGTGCATGACTTAGTGTTAGCTTGTATCTTTGCCAAAGGTGGTATGGTCAGTCTTTTTAACTTTAGTCTTGCTAGTTAGTTTAGTGGTAATTCATCATGGGTATAATTTTCATTTTCCTGATAAGTAATGATCCTAAGCATCTTTCCATGTGCTTCTTGGCTATGCAAATATTTTCTTTTGTGAAGTGGCCAACTCTTCTTGCCCATTTTTATTGGAATTTATTACTAAATTGTAAAAGTTCATCTATATTCTAGATACATATACTTTGCCAGATATATGTGCTATTAACATTTTCTCCTACTAAGTGGTTTACCTTTTTGTTGTCTGTCTTGAAATTTTATCTTTTCATAGTCTAATTTGTCAATTTTTGTTTCCTATCTACCAAGTCTTTGCCTCCTCCAATCTAAGAAAGATTTTCTCCTACATATTTTACCTTATACATTTAGGTCCAAGATCTGTATCCAATAGATTTTAAAGTACAGTGCAAGGGAAGATTCAATGTTCATTTTCATTTTCTTCCTCTATGGATACGTAATTATTCCAGCACTATTTGTTGACAAAACTTTCTTTTCTCCACTCAATTTCCTTGGCATCTTTGTAAAAACGAAGTTGACTTTATGTACATGGGTCTAATTCTGGATTCTCTATTCTGCTGCATTGATCTATGTATCAATCTTTATTCCAGTATTACCTTATCATGATCATTAGCTTATAATATACCTTGAAAATGTGGTAGTGATTCACTACCTTTGTTATTCTTTTACAAAATTGTTTTAACTATTTTAAGTCCTCTGTGTTACCACACACATTAGAAAATCATTTTGGAAATTTCTACCAAAAAAATTCTGCACAGATTTGAATAAGAAGTGGATTAAACGTATAGGTCAAATTGGGGGAGAAGTGATATCTTAAAAATAGGGCATCTTCCAGGGTATATTTTCCACTTACATAAGCCTTTTTCAATTTCTCTCCATAATGTCTCATAGTTTCCATTATAGAAAGTTTACTTTTTTTTATTACATTTATTCACAAGTATTTTAATTTTTGGAACTTCTGCAAGTGGAATTGTTTTTATATTTCATTTTCCAATTGTTTTCTGTTAGTATAAAATCAATTATATCTTGCAAGCTTATTAAATTCACTTATTAATTCTAGTTGTTTCTGTAGATTAGGATTTTTGACTTCAGCCATTATGAAACTACAAGTAGAGACAATTTTACTTTTATTTATAATTGTTTTTGGGTAGCACTTGGGGGTTGAACCTAGGGCCTTGCACATACTCTGCAAGTGTTCTATCACGGGGCTGCACTCCCAGCCTTTTTTTTAATCTTGAAATGGGACATCGCTAAATTATGCAGGCTGCCTCTGGCCTCAAAATTGCTATCCTCCTTTCTCTGCCTCCTGAGTTGCTGGGATTACAAGTGGGAGGCATTGTGCCTGGTTTTTTTTTTTAATAATCCTAAACCTTCTTTCCCCATGCTTTATTGCAATGGATAGGACCTTCAGCACACTGTTGAAACACTGTTTTGTCCAAGGGAGTAAACTTTTAATCTTTCATCAAGTATAGCATTAGCTGTAGGGTTTTTGTAGATGTTCTTTACTAGGTTGGGCAATTTCCTTCCTTTTCTCTATCTAACCTTTAGTAAAACATTAATCTAAACAAATCATGTGTTTGGATTTTCTAAAAATATTTTTCTGTATTGAGATAATCATGATTTTCTCCTCTACAATGCAAGCACTTATTTTTGAATGTTAAAGTAATGTTGCACTCTTGGAATAAAACCTATTTGGTTTTGATGTAATATCCTCTTAAAATAATTTTTGATTAGGGGAGTCATTGTCATCATCCACAGCTAAAGAGACAAGGAGGAATCAGCAGCTTGTCCATGGTCTTGCAGCTGGTAGGTAGCTAAGAAGCACTCTCAGTGTGTCTTACTGCCTCTATTTGTTGAATGTTGCTTTAATGATCCAGTATGTGGTCAATTTCTAAAAATGTTCCAAGTGTTAAAAAGAAATGATACCCTGTTGTAGATATCATTTTCCTATGCTTTTACTTTTATTCTTATGTACTTGAATTCAGAGTATCTCTTGTAAGTAGTTCACAGTTCAATGTTTTAAAATGAAGAATGACACATTTTCATTATGCTGAAATATTAAGTTCATGAAATAGAAACATTTTTTTTCTTCTATTTTTTATTTGGTGCTGGGGGTCAAACCACTGACCAACACTCCCAACACAAGAAAAAATAATATGTATTCTAAACCATTGCATTATATTAATTTGATCTTTCTCAAGGTTTGTGTTTTTTGAGAGATAGGGTCTCCATCTGTAGCCTAAGCTGGGGTCAAACTTGCAATCCTCCTGCCTCAACCTCCTGGGTGCTGGTATTATAAGCATTTGCTACTATGCCTGGCTGGTTATTTCCTTGTAGACAAGTTTTACCCTCATCTTATCATTCATTATTTTCACCCTTCTTCTAGTTTGAAAGCTATGAACCTGTCCCCTTTTTAATTTGAAAGGCATTTTCAACTTTAAAGTTAATTAATATGCTAACTTTTCTCCAAATAACACTGGGAACTTATAATGCTTTAACTCCGTTACTCCAGCATCCTGGTTTATATACTATTGTACAGGACTTTGGTTCTCTCAATTCTTTTTATTTCTACAAATTAGAAACTGTTCCATACATTTATCATGCTTAGATTTACTTACCTATGTGCCCTTTTTCTTTGCTCACTGTTCCTCCCTATATTTTAGACATGGTTGACATGTATGCTTTAGGATTTTGTTTTATGAGGATCAGTTAGTAAATTGTTTTTTATCTCCACGTTGATTCTTTCATTGTGAGTAGAATTTCAGGTATCAATGCTCCACTTTTCATTCTTTTGTTAGAAGTATCTTTTATCTTGTTGCTTTACAAACATTTTGTCATTGGTGTTTGAAGGTTTTATTCTAACTATTCATTCATCCTGCCTTGGATTTGCTGGGCTTTCTGAAGCTGAAATTTGGGCAAACTCAGTCATTATCCTCTTGAATAACTTCTCTGAAATTTCAATTAGATATATGTTAGACCTGTTTAATAGATTCTCATTTTCTCATAAACCACTTGTTCATATTTTCCATCTATTATTTCTCTATGATATAATCTGGGTGATTTTTTCCTCAGAGCTTCTAGTTAATTAATTTCTTTTTAATTGTGTTTAAGTTGTTGTTTTATCATATATTTCAATTTCTAATTTTAATAATTGATCTTTAAAAATAATTATTTTCAAATGTGCAAATTCTGAAAATTTAATATTTCAACAGTATTTATTAATTCACAGCAGTGAATAATTATTTCATACTATATGTTGACTATCCCTTATCTGAAATGCTTGGGACAAGATATATTTCAGATTTATTTTTTTTTTATTTTGGACTATTGGTATGAACATAATGAAATATCTTAGGCATGGGACCCAAGTCTAAACAAGAAATTCATTTATGTTTCATATATACCTTACATACATAGTTTGAAGATAATTTTTAATAAACTACATTGTGTACCTATGTTTTGACTGTGATCCACCACATGAATTCAGGTATGGAATTTTCCACTTGCAGTGCCATGCTGGTGCCTCAAAAATTCGGATTTCAGATTCTTTGATTAAAGATGCTCAACCTGTATGGCATTTGATAATTCTGATAGCTGTAATCTTTGTATGTAACATTCCCCAGTGACATTTGATTTTGAGCTGTGTTTCTTGGAATGTTATCTGTCAGGATTCTAGGTTTAAAGTACATTCTTCCATAGATGATTTGCATTTGCTCCTTCCAGGTGCTTCAGGTTAATACCAAGCAAAAATAACTTTACATTTTCAGGTTGAGTCTTCCTACCTACCCTGCCCAAAAATCATAGATATGATGTGAAATCTGCTTTCACATCATATGTGTGAGAACAAGCTCGTTATACATTCTCAGAGAAGACTTTGCCAATTTGTATCCCTTTAACCCAGAGCCAAGGCCTAGGCAAGTACAAATCCCAGTATCAACCTCTAAGGACATGCTTATTTTTCCTAGTTGTCCCCTGAACATGCGCACTGTGAGGATTCAGGGATGAGGTCTCTAATTAGACCCCACCACAGATGTGGCCCTCTATGTCACCTCCCTACACCCCTGACATATAAAATTAAAATCTGGGTTGTGGGTTAGCAGGAAGTAGCTAATAACCACTCCCACTCTCAAGAGAAACATCTGTGTAGCATTTTATCATTCTGTACCCACTTCTCTCTTTTTGTGGTTTCTGGCCTTGAGGAATTTCCTTACTTACCAAGCTCAGTCATGCACTGAAAAAGACTAACTACTCTCTGCAAACATTGTTAGGCAATTCTCTGAATCTTGGGTCAGCACCATGGTTCTGGCTTCTACTTCTTTAAACTAGGAGGTAAGGGTCATATGCTGAGGATGAAGGGGGAAGAAACAGTTTGCTAGACAATGGAAAAGGTTTAAAACTGTGAAAGTGGAAAAACACATTAGAGAAGCACTAAATAATAAAGGTATCCAGAAAGTTCACAGTACATGAACAATTACTTGACAAGACTTCACAGCATCTGAGCTATATAGTACTCTCACATCTGATATATATTAACCATATAACCCTGGACAAATCACACCCCTTTTCTCTCTCATAGCGGTTGTGAAGATAAATGTTAAAAAGCACTTCAAAAATATTAAATCCATAAAATATAAGGCATTATGATCATGTCTTCTGTGATAGATATGTATCTGAAACTCTGGCCTCATAGATAGTCTTAGCAAAAACAGGATCGAGTTAGTGGATAAAAGTAGTGTAGTGATTCAGACAAAGACAGTTGATTATCACAGATATGGATAAAAGTCAAACATTGAACTAAGCCATTTCCAGTACACAGTAACTGACTCATGATGTGAAACTTATTTGTTTTATAGACTTTTCTGGGTAGAATTTGTTGAAACCAAATTAGTAAAGCCCTAATGATTATGGGTCATTTGCCTTGACATGAAAATAGTTTTGTTAAGCAAAACTATATCTAAAAGTAGCTTCATTAGTTAGTCTTCAGCAGTAGTAATCAAAATTAACTTTTAGTTTAACTAAACCAAGATACTCTAAGAGAATCTTAGCATTTATAACATACGGAATTCCTCAGTGCTATGGCACAAGTCTGTAATCCCAGCTACTTGGGAGGGTGAGGCAGGAGGATCACAGGGTCAAGGCCCGAGGCAGCCTGCACAATTTAGCAAGACCTCATTTCAAAAAGAAAATTAAAAAGGGGGTGAGAATTCAGCTCAGTTGTAGAGCATATGTCTAGCATGTTAGCATGTGCGAGACCCGGGGTTCACCCCCCACTACTGCAAGCAAACCAATAAGTAAATGAATAAATAAATAAAAGGTGGAATCTTTAAGGCATAAAATATAAAGGTTCCAGTTCATAAATAATTTACTTCAACTATTCACTAAAATGAAGTCAACTGCACATATTAGATAGCTAAATATTTTCCAGATTTTAACCTTTTTGATTGGCATTCAATAATCACTATTGTTTTAGTTGCTGTGAGATAAAAATACAATAACTTTTTATCCTGAGGAATTTCCATTTTAGATGGTGAAAATACTTCTGTAGGAAATTACAGACTGTGACAAAACAAACATACCAGTAAGTTGAGTTGCATATTATTTAAAGTGTCATCAATATTTAGAAGAGTATATTCATTGTTAGGGACAATAACATTATCCAACAATGTAAGAGTTAACATTTCAAATCTAATTTTCCTAGCTGTTTTGGCATTGTTTTTTAGCCTGATTAAGAAACTGGCATTCATATTACAAAATTGTAAAAAAAAGTGTTAATATGGGCCTTAAAGATGAACTCACTGATTTTGGCATGCATCACAATGCTCCAAGGATACTACACTCGCTCTCATTTGAAGTCCTTAAGTTTTATCAGATAATCTGTTTTAAAGACTGAAGTCTCCTCTGGTTTAAGTACAGGAGTATAAACCCTTGTTTTGTAAAGTTCATGTTCTACTGATTTTTCCAGAAAAAGTTGGATATGTGTTATTAGACTAGTGCAGTTTTTTTTTCCTTCCAACAATCTGTTAAGAGGTTTAAGTATAAGAAGTTGAAAGGCTACTTCCCTTTATCTCAGTTCCATTCCAGTGTAGTCACTAAAAGAGTTTAGGCAATTCTTAACTTTTGAAAACTTGAGTTTTGAAAGACCTACCTACCAAAATGTGTTCAAAGTATTAATGGCTGCTTACTATATCTTACTAATTTATGGTTCTTTATAACTAAGTCTTTAAAGGTAGAATGTTTTTGACTAGTGAGAAACTGATACAACAAATACTTTAAGTCAAAAGTCAAATGGAATTGATATTTACTATGATGGATAGTTGGGAGAAGGACCTGGCAACCGCCTCCCAAAAATCAATCAATCTGCCATTGAAAACCCGATGAACAGCAGAGAAGCACTGACAATAGTGTTTCCCCTGTTGTATAGAGGGTCGCTATGAGTCGGATACCGACTCGATGGCACCTAACAACAACAACATGACGGATAGTAAAGACAAGGCTTTGGGTTAAAAAAAATCAGCTATTAGTGAAGTTTTGTACTTGTTAATAGATGGACTTTCCATATCACTTTGCTATAATATGAAGAAATCACTGGGAAAAACTTCAGTTCAGAATGATCAGTGAGAAGTATACTTCCAGTTACCTGAAATTGAAATAAAAACTGAATTTAAATACTCTTAAATTCAGGATCCTGGGAATTTTCTCTAATACACTGGGAAATCATTTCTGATTTATTTTTTTTTGTGTGTGGTACTGGTGGGTTGAACCCAGGGCCTCATACATGCTTTACAAGTGCTCTTCCACTGATCTGCACCCCTAGCCCACTTTGTCCTTTTTTTTTTTTTTTTTTTTTTTTTTTTTTTTTTTGTAATTTGAGACAGGGTCTAAGTTATGTAGGCTGCCTCCTGCTTTCAACTTGTGATGCGCGTGGCTGGGATTACAGGCATGTGCCACCAAACCCAGCTTAAGATATTTATTTTTTAAGGGAAGGAGATGTTAGAGTGCTTACCTAGCATGGGAAAGGTGTTGGGTTCGATCCCTACCATGTGCAAGGCCTTTGGGTAGATCCCTAGCACCAAAGGAAAACTAGATGTTTCTTTTTAAGCAGATTTTCTGAGAAGATAAAAATTTATTCTCTTAAGTATCACTATATGCCCTGAAATTGTCTGATTAAAAAAAAAACAAGGATAAACAATCCACACCCTTCTTAGGAGACAGTGCAAAAGAAAAAAGCTTTATCCCAGTTTCTTTCAAAATTATGGTATAGTTTCTTGCATAATAGAGTTTTAATGCATATTCAGAAAACCACATCACACAAACAAGAGATTCATTTAATAGGAAGACTTTTCAACTTAAATCCTTCCTTACTAGCTTGGAATATTAGCAATCAAAAGTGTGAAAACCCAAATAGATACTCTGTGTATTTTATACTATATGGAAGCAAATTTTTTAGAATTTTGAGCAAAATATAGGTTTTTTTTTTTTCCGTATTGTGATAATGTTTAGCCACTTTATCTTGGAGTGAGAGGTACTGGCTGAGAGGGTGCAATGGAATCTTCTGGGGCACTGGAAATGCTTTATATCCTTATTCAGGGTAGTGGTGACATGGATATATACATACATAAAATTTTATCCAGCTGTACATTTAAGATTGTACACTACACGGTTATGTGTTATATCTCAAGTAGTGAAAAGTGTTTAGCCACTTTATGAAATGCCCACAAATGATTTTAAAGTAAATCATTAATACCATTTTAAGTCAAAGTGTATAGGAGAAAAATGAGTTATCTGAAAAACAAGTTTGCACATGGATTGCCAGTCATTTTCAGGTAAATTAACTATCTCCAGGTAGAAGAAGGCTTCAGTGATGAGAAGTTACTAATCTCTCAGAAATAGTGGTAGGAAGTCACAATGTATCAATTTAATTATAAAGAAGTGTTATAACAGCTTAAACTAGAAGATTAGAACATCCTCAAATATGTGACGTGACTATGGCATGGTTATTTGATTTTTGATTACTCATGCTTTTTATTTCTGCTTTTTACTTTTACCCAAACCCATTTTGTCACGGCAGTGCTTGGACTTTCAAACGATGGAGAAGAAAAGAATTAAAGTTAAGTTAGTTTTGTACTTAACTGTTTTTTTTTTTTAGTGTGTTAAATAGCTGAAGTTATGACTGTGATTTTAAAGTTATGCATTCTGTTTCCTACTTACTAAAGGAGAAAAGAGTTGGTTTATTCAGAAAATATAACACTTAATCTGCATCAAATGTATTTTTTACTTTTCCTTGGAACTATGTTAGTTTTCATCACCTCTAAAAGCCTTTGAGAGGATCAGCTGCATAGACCAATATTGTTCTATATTAGTCGGTATTAAGCATATGATGTCACCTTGTTTCCTCTTCTCCTCAAGCTTTTCTTTTGAAGGTAAGGGAGACTTCTGGGGAGCAACTGTCAAAATACTGTGGCTTAAATACCACTGATAGACATGATTGACAACCTTACGCTCCAAACCTGTTTGAAATGGGTCAAATACCTAAGCGCTGCAGAACAATGCAATCCAACCAGCAATACCCCATAAAAGAGAAAGGGAGTGTGATTAGATTCCAGCTATTAAGCAAGTTTTTGCAAAAACAGTTTGGTGGTTTGTTTCTGCAATATGCACAAGGTAAGCTAGTATTTTTCTCTCTTAATTATCTCCAAAAAAAGACTATGCTATAAGAGGGAGGATAAATCACCAAAGCATGAAGCAACTGGGGCAAACATTAAGGGCTTTACGGAGGTCCTTATACTGACCCTCAGCATTGGTTATTGATCGTTAACCCTGCTGGGAAACGATCGAACGGAATTTGTGTGAGGCTTATCGAGCCACAGGAAAGGAGATGCAGGAGGGAATATAAGCTTCTAATAAAAGAAACGCAGCAACAATAGCGGAGGAACAGCTCTGCCTGGTGACGTAATGGCTGGCAGCGGTCCAGCTTCAGCAGAGCTGCTGCTACCTCAGCATCCAACCTCCCTCAACACCGTCCAGCTTCAGCAGAGCTACCGGGGCTGCTACTTCTTGCGATGCCACTTTGTGGGTGCCACCAACGTCTTACCTCAGAGGGCCAGGACACGGAACAAAGGCTTGTCTTGCTGTGTTAAGTTAACGGAGCGTGCATGCATACTCTCACTTACACTCCCCCAACCCCCTCCGTAACCGAGTCCATCAACTGCTTAAGTTGAAGGCGAAAAATACCGGCGCGCCTCAGTTTCCCCTAGCTGGTCTCGAGTCGGCCTGCCACTAGGCCCCCAACCCCCTCAAGCCGGTCCTCCGCTGGAGTTCGTCTGGGCGGCCCCACTTACCCGCCCGGGCCCCCAGATGCCGGTTCTCCCGCCTTACCTCCGCCAGGTAGAGGTTGAGGAGACAGAGCGTGGAGAACTGGAGACAGGAGGGGAAGCAGTAGAGCAGCCAGTGGGGGAAGAAGTGCAGGTGAGCGGGCGGCCGGAGCAGGGGCAGCGAGCCGCTGAGCGAGAAGGCGGCGGAGAAGAGCGTGGTCCTGAGCGCTGCCCACAGGAGACAGAGGAAGAGGCAGAGGCTCTGGTAACTCAGCCGCCGCTCGCGGTACAGGAGCAGCCGCCACAGCTGCAGGTAGGCAAAGGCGAAGAGCGCGGCGTAGAGCAGGGCATGCAGGACGCTCAGCGCCAGCTGCACCGAGCCCGGCACGGTGGCGCCAGAGGCGGCGGCGACGGCGCCCCCGCCTCCGCCGCCTCCGCCTGGCGTCGAGGGTTCGCGGCCAGCCGTGGGGGCGGCGGCGACGGCCGCTGGACCCGGAACCGACACCCTCATGAGGGGGCTGGGGGACCGGCAAGGGAACGCGGGAAGGAAGGGGCCGGTACGAGAGCCGCCGTCGAGGGGGAGGAAGGTTGCCCGCTTACCCCCCACCCACCCCAGCTTCCAACCCCAGGAAGCGCCGTGACAGGACCCGGAGTCCCGCGCAAAGCAGCCGCTGCTCCCCCAACCCCCGCCCGACCCCGCCTCCTTTCCTTCGTTTCCCCCCCCCGCCCGCCCCCAGGAGTCTCGGCTCCTCCTGCTGCGGATCCACTCCTTAGCAGCAAAAAACAACTCTCGGCTGGAGACAATCAGCTGAGAAACCCGAGCATTTGAGGCGCTCGCTCCGCACGGTGGGCTGGCACCGATTGGTCCAGGCGGGCACGCCTTCTGAGCGCCTTGTTCGGAAGACCACGGGCTGCAGGACCCGTCACTCTAGAGCTCTTAGATCCAATTGGGCTTCGGCTTTCCCCGCTTTCTCCCCCTCCTTTACTCCTCACCCACGTTGCTGATTGGCCCAGCAACTGCACTGTCCGCTCTCGCGGGCCGGAGAACTCCGTGGTCTGCTGTTACCTGGGGCTGCTCTCGCTCCGCCCCCTGTGTTTCCCATTGGTTGGAGAGTCCCTTACGTAAGGAGCACGAGGAGAAGGAGGAGCTTCGGAGGTTGTTTTTTTGCCCAGGAGACCATTCCGCTGAGCCGGTGGCAGCCGAGGAGGGAGAGGGTGGGGTGGTTGCGCTCTCACAGGTAGGCGCGGTGGGTTGCTAGCTCCTTGGAGACCAGGCTGTTGCCCCGCCTTCTGCCGCCTACTCCGTCTCGGGTGGCGGGAACAGTGGACAGTGTCCCTTCCCCCAGGTCTTACCCGAGGGTCTCTGGAAGGTAGGTGGCAGCGCGGGGGTTGTTCACGTGTGAGGCTGTGGTTTCTGCCTGCAGGAATGCGCATTAAGACCAGGAGGTTTTGCTGTAGCAAGGGCTGCACCGCTGAGCTCGGGATTCTGACTTAGCGCACCTGTTTCTGAGACACTGGAGGGCGTTTCACCTGAGCCCTTCTGAGGGGCATTTTTCTTTTTTCTTTTTTTCGCTTTGTGAGCATTAGGAAACGCCGGGGGCGAGGGGATTGAATGAGGTGAACGGAAATGACCCTTTCTTACCTTGGGAAATGTCCCTTAAGGACAAATGGTATTAGAATCAGATGGATGTTGAAGCGATGTGTTAATGAGGAGAAGGTTGTTCTTTGAAATTTATAACTTGGAAATACACTCAGGGCGTAAGTTTGTGACAGACACTAATAAGTCTCTGATGATTGGAGAGGAAGAAGTAGAACAGTCTCTGCTTCTGAAGTTCCACTTGCGTTGACGCTTTAGTCCTGTGTATAGGAGATGGTGGCGCTGTTCCTGACCCGGGACTGCAAGAGGTACAAATTAAATGCTATATTATGTGAGTAGTATAAATAAGTGAAAAATAGATGTCCCAGTGTAGATTGGGCCATCACATATTTGTTGACTTTTTTGTATTTAGTAATGAAATGAGCAAGGTAGTGCAAGATTAAGAGGAAATCTGTGATGAAGAGCATATCACAAATTCAGTATTCTTGTAAAGGATACTGCTGCATTTACTGGAGCACCCAAGATCCAGCCTTTACTAATTCACTATCCTTTGTCTTATGCCTAAGAAGAATGTTACTCTCTTCCCCCCCACATATTCCATAGGGATGTAGCGTCTGTTTTGTACTCTAGATTCTAGGCTAGTAATTCACCAGGCACCAAATGTTGGTGCAGTTTGGATTTTTGCTAGGTATGCTGACAAATTGATAAACGTATAGGCCTGGCACTGTTACATACACATCCTCAGATGAAACATTTAACCAAGTGGGTTGAGCAGTGCAGTGTACAGTAGGATACAACTTCAAGAAGTTAACAGGCCTAATTTAACATTAATGCTTTGGAGAAAGTTCCCATATTTATTGGAATGTAAGAGTGGCACCTCATGGATTAGAGACTAGTTAGAGCAATACACAGTCTCCCTTCACATAGGAGACAATGCTTATGACAGCAGGGTAACTGATTGCAGTTATGGGCTTAAGCATAATATCAGAGTTACATGATTTGGGGCACTTGTCAAAAATGAAGGGCACTACATTTTCTTTGGTGTGATGTATTTGTGCATCTTCCACGGTAAGAGATGCAAATTTCAGATTATGAGTAGTCCTCTATCATTAAGAGGTTTTTCTTTTTCTCTTGTATTCTCTGCTCAATGTGATGGTAAACTAAATCGTGATAATACCCGTATTTTGCTTTTGAGTCTGTTTGCCCCTTGTATATCAGAACCAGTCTGGACAATCTCTTCCTTTCTTCCTCCCATTTCAGGGGATGAAAGTGGGGGGTGGATGGGGGATGTAACTAGGAGAATTTCTTCCCATCTGCTTTGAAGGACTAAAAGTAGTGAGATGTTGACTCCTTTTAGTTCCTCCTTTGCGTCTTAAATTATAAATTGTTGAGATCTAATCAACACTTCGAGGCTGGTTCAGTGAGCAGGTTCTGATCTCCAGCAGGAGCATTAAACTGTAAATAAGCTAATTTTGGACAGAATGTTCTTATGGGAACTTTGTAAACATTATATGCCCCATCTGTTGTAAGATATGAAAGGTCTTTTCTCAGCAAATGGTGCCCACAGATCTTGATATAATTTAATAGTTGCTAACTTCCTGTTTTTCTTGACGTGGAAAGCCATTGATTTTATGGTTAATCATAAGGGAATTTTAAGCCTACAAAGAGGAAGCTCTTCAAGGTTCTGCTAGAAAAGCCTGCTGCTAGAATATTGTTCTGAGAGGGCAGATTACTCTAGCACAGTAGTCTTTCAGACACTTAAAAGCAGAACTATAATTGTATACAGGACTATTGTTGTCGTTAGATGCTGTCGAGTCAGGTCTGACTCAAAGCAACCCAATGTGCAACAGTTGAAACACTACCTGACACTGTGCCATGCCAGGCACTATTGTCAGTGCTTCTCTGCCATTCATAAGATTTTCAATGGCTGATTTTTTTTTTGGGGGGGGGGAGTGGGCTGCCAGCTCCTTTTCCCAAGCCTACACTACCCAGTGTTCTGAGATGGTCTCTCATCCAAGTACTAACCAGGCCCAACCCTGCTTAGCTTCCAAAATCTGATGAAATAGGATGCCAAGAGTCTATGACTGCAGGCCATGTATACAGGACCAACCCCAAAATTGGATTGTTCTAGCTAAGAAGGACTACCAGCTGTCCTCACTGTCCCATTGTTGTGTGCCTTGCCACTTGCCCCATGGAACACATAAAGGCAAATCCTTACCTCTTCTTCAACTAACATGAAGACCAGCATTTTTTCCTTAAAGCACTTCTTCCCTTATGCCTGCTAGGGGCTTTCTTAATAGTCTGGTGCTGAACAAAACCCACTTTTGTTGCCATTCCCATTTTATTTGCAAGATTTAGCCCTTTTTGTACTATAACCTCACTGACTCATTCTTGGAGTGCTTATTACCTTCTTAGTTACAAGTCATTCATTCTTTCTTTCAAATGACCTTCAAATGCACACTTCTTTAGAATTTAAGGAGGAGACAAAAGTTACATCTTTTATGCAAACTCTGATCAGTGCTTAGAGAAGCATCATACTGAAGAGTAGAAGGCCCCATTCCAGTCTGAAAGATGGGAGGTGTATGTGTGAAGTATTGGCAAACATGCCACAATAAACACTTGCGTCTGACTTCTTCATTGTTTTAATATTGAATTCTGTTGTAGTAACAATCTGTTGCATTTAAAAATCTTCCTACAATGGAATTGAATCAACTTCCTGTGAATTCTTTGACATACCCTGTTTTAAAACCTAGAATATACATTTTATGTTCAAGTCACTCTCCTGTTACTGATTACTAAGACTTATTGTTAGGTGCTGTGGAGACTCATAGCAACCCTCAGGGTTTACAGTGGCTGATTGTTTCAAGATTGCTTCAGAAGTGGATTGCCACATCCTTCTCTCATTTACTAAGACTAACTATACCAATAGGGCTTCATTGTTGTTAGGTGCTGTTGAGTCTGACTCATAGTGACCCTATGTACAACAGAATGAGATACTCCCTTAGACTGTGCCATTGGCTTGGTTATATTGTAATAACCCCCAAACTGATTTAAAACAGATTATTTTGTGTTCACCCTAAGTCAGCTGGGAACTTTACTCCATGTTGTTCTCTTTCTGGAACTTGGGCTGACAGATAAGGCCTCATTTTGAATGTTAGCAGTCATCATAGCATAGGGAAAGCTGGTCATTGATTCTTGACTCTTAGAAGCTTTGACTCTTAGAAGCTTATAAAAATTACATATGCCACTTTTTACATTCAATTGGCCAAATGAAGTCATCACTGTCCCTGACTCAGGGTAGTAGGGAAGTATAATTTTAGAATATGCAGAGAACGGGAAACATTTGCACCATCCAGGCTTTATATCAGGATACTGTCCATCCTGTATGTTGAGTTCATCTTTGACTTTTCCCAGGGGATATTTTCAAAACATACCGTCTTGTCACTGCATCAAGCTCAAAATCTAGGATCTTTGAGTAATTTCCTTTCTAGATATAAGTTATCTGTCTCTCATGCCCTGTCAAATGCATAGGGTAGTATAAGGACAGATAGGGGTTCTTGTGTGGGGAGGGGAAGAATGGAAGACACACATCACACTGTGTACTGTAGCAGTGTACAGTTGAAATCTCTTTGGGCAGACCTTGTTGTGGTTCTAGTCCTGTTCCCTGTGTTCAACAGGCCAGTTTTTTAAAAAATCCATTGTAGTTTGAATTTTTGGTAATCACAACAAAAATGAATATGGGAAAAATGAAACATCAAATTACAAGCCTAACTTTAAATTTGTTATTAAATTCAACAGATACCAAATCACTTTGTGAAATTGCAATAAACTCCTATAAACCTTTACACTGAATTTCTATGTTGTTGATGTAAACATACCAACTCTGCTTTAAGAAAATAAAAAATAGTTTTGTTTTGTTTTCTGAGCAAAGTATGAGTGACCATGGCCCAGGACCACAGAAACAAGTTACTCTGAATGACATGTTCCACCATGGAAAAGGCCACATGAACTTTTATGATACAGAAAATCATGAGTCAGTGTGTTTATAAAATACATAGGTGGGGTCATCAGGTAGGTATGCTACAGCAAGGCAGGGAAATCTATAGGGTGTGTATGTTATCTTAATCACATTTTTGGCTTTAGGGTTAGTGGAAGCTAGGTGTACATTCCAAAAATTAAGAGGATGATAGGTCAGACACAGAGGTGGGTAGTAAGTGGCCATTAAAGGCGCTAAAGATAGTCCAAGATAATTTTGCCTCTTGGCATAGAACATTCCATCTCTCTATAATCACAATGTTTTACTCAGCCAAGGTCAGGCAGTCTAAAGGATCTTCAGATGCAGCTTCTTCAGAGAGCTTCAGTTCATGATACTTATCTCATTATTCTGCACATGCTCATTATTCTGCCCACATGCCTGAGCATAGTTTTCATGGGTCTTTGGCTTTGCCACATCTGAAACTGGCTTTGGAGAATATGGCCATTTTCTATGGCTGAGCAATTTGGTCATTGTGCTTCTTGACCACAGAGGATATAGAACTAATGATTGTTTTAGGTTTTGAACAGCTAGGATCTTGGATGGTGCATCTTCCCGGAATTTTTTTTTAATACCTTATTAAATACAACCAATAGCAGCCACTACACAGTACTAATCTGATTTCCAGTCTCTTAGTACTATAAGTAAATTTATTAGCCACAATAACCTAGGAACGAATTCATTGCAAATTCATTAGGTTCATGTCACCTCCAAATTACTGTTTGTTCTTAGGTGCTGTTGAGTTGGGTCCAAAGCAGCAACCCTATCTACTACAGAATGAAACACTACCCAACATTGTGCCATGCACATGATCATTTTATGTTTAAGCCCAATGTTGCAGCCATTGTATTTCTTCTCATTTTGAGTCATGCCATATCAACAAAAGGAGGTCCAAGGGGCTTTACTCCAGTCCTATCATTAAGGTCTGATTATCTTCCTCTGGGTGGTTTTACTGTTCATAATATGAGGCAGACAGTTGCTGTGGGTGTCATCAAAGCAGTGGACAAGAAGGCTGCTGGAGCTGGCAAGTCTGTCCAGAAAGCAGGAAGGCTAAATGAATAGTATCCTTAACATCTGCCAGCCCATTTTTAATCAGTGGTGGAAGAACAGTCTCAGAACTATTTGTCTCAATTGACCATTTAAGTTTAATAGCAAAAGACTGGCTAATGATAACAATGCATCATAAAATCTTCAGAAGGAAAAGAGAATGTTTTGTGGACCATTTTTTATGTATGTGGCAGTTTTAAGTTATTAGTTTTTGAAATAAGTATTTTTTAATGGAAACAAATTGACCAAAAACCTGTCACAGAATTTTGAGACCCATTAAGACAAAGTTTAAGGAGGAAAAAAATAAAAAGGAAAAAGAAAAAGATTGGCTGTACTTTGAGGAGGCAACTCTTCCCCAGTTGGCTTCTGCATGCGTTCCAGCCTGGAGGGCTCATTTCTATGGACTCAGTGGCACCTAAGAACAACAACAAATATTTGACAGTGCATCTCTGCTATTCATAGGGTTTTCAGTGGCAAATTGTTTTGGGAATGGGCTGCCAGGTCCTAGTTTGTTTTAGTCTCCGAAGTTCAGCTGAAACCTGTCCACCATGGGTGGCCTTGCTGGTATCTGAAATACTGGTGGCATAGCTTTCAGCAACATCCTGAAAGCCCCCATGATACAACAAACTGACAGACATGTGGGGGCCAAATTATTGTAGCAACAGGTTTATCCACTGTTTGTTCCTTCTTCACATGGATCACTTGTTGAGCTGCAGTCTTTGATAAACATTTCCTTGAGTAGGTCCAGAACAGTTTGCATGCTGCTTGTCCTGAGTCCAGTGTTTTGGAGTTTTGTTAAGGTAGCATCTAATTTATATACCAATGAACGTAGACTAACCTTTGCTGCAATAATAACTCCTCAAATCTTGGTGGCTTAAAACAGCGAGGTTCAGTTCTTCTTTATTGTCATGTTCTCATACAGCAGCTGAGGATTCTCTGTTGTGCTCATGCTCACATAATAGCCATAATTTAAGCATTTCTGGTGACTATGACAGAAGGAAATAAAGCCTGTCTTATCACATGCTAGTTATTAAAATTGTTGCCCGAAAGAGACATCCCTCTTTTCCTCACAGATTTTTGGCTGTGGTAAGTCACATAGTGGTAATGAACAACTTCACTGGAGATGGCGGGAGGAAGAAGCTAAGTGAAGCCTACCTTAGACTTGTGAAGAGAATTGGAACTATACTAATGAACTACCCCCCAAAGGAAATAAGGTCACATTTCTCCAAAGTTTTGCATCACTTTGCATAGGTATGTAGATTTTTTTAAGCATTAACTATTGCTTTCTGTTTCTTTTTCTCCTTACTGGAGGAAGAGTCATCAAATACCTTCTGTATCTTTGTTTTCACTCTGTGCCTGGTGATAATCTCTTTGCCATACACATTCCCTTTCCCTTTAAAGATCTTTTTATAAGGAGGCCTTGCCTTTGGGCAAATGTGTTTTATTTTAGATTGGATTAATATGAGTAGAAGCTATGGAAGATTTGATTATATACAATAACTTTTTAAAATCATAATGTTGTCGATTATTTAAAAGAGATGGTTTTAGGCTTCTAAACCTTGGGCTGAGATTTAGCTCAGTTGGTAGAGCACTGCTCTGTAGCCTCTGAGGTCCCAGGTTTGATTCCCAGTACCTCCAAAATGGGAGAAGGATGTGGCAGTCCCCTCCTGAGGCAATCCCAACACAATCAGCCATTGAAAGCCCTATGAGGGTTCCTATGAGTCAGACACGACTCAGTGGCCCCTAACAACAACAATAACAAAGTCCCCTTGGTATCCACCATTGCTCCAGTTTCTTCTTTAGAGACAATTACTTTCAATCAATCATTTTCTTTTAGTGTTGAATTTCCTATTTCCAATAAATTTGGGTTTTGGTATTGTGAAAAATGAAGCTTTAGTTCGCTTTTATCTCTCTTTTCACAATGTGTGCTGCCTTACTTTCTGTGTCTTCTCCCTTGCAGCTGTGGTTGTTATGATTTTGGTTCTAAGTCATGCTATATTCTCTGCTTTAAGTAATTTTTAAAATAATCAAATCTTATCAATGATGGAACAAACCACAGAGATTACTGCTTAGTTCCTATCTTTAAATTTGTTGTGGTTGTTAGGTGCGGTCGAGTTGGGTCTGACTCACAGTGTCCCTATATACAACAGAATGAAACACTTCCCAATTCTGTGCCTGGCACCTAATCTTTTTAAAGTTTAAGCCCATTGTTGTAGACATTGTATCAATCCATCTAATGGAGGGTCTTCTTTTTTTCATTGACCTTCCACACTCCTAAACATGTCGTCATTCTCCAGGGATTGGTACCTTGTGACGTGTCCAAAATACGTCAGATGCCGTCTAGCCATCCTTGCGTCCAAGGAGCATTCTGGTTACACTTCTTCTAGGACAGATCTGTTGGTTCTTTTGGCAGTCCATGGTCTGTTCAATATTCATCGCCATCACTATAATTCAAAAGCATCAATTCTTTTCCTGTCTCCTTTATTCACTTGTTCAACTTTCACAACAATACGATGCAACTAAAAATACCATGGCATGAATCAGGCACACCTTCATCTTCAATGTGACATTTTTACTTTTCATCATGTTAAGGAGATCTTTTGCAACAGCTTTTCCCAATACAATGTGTCTTTGGTTTCTTGACTACTGCTTTCATGGGTATTGGTTATAGAACCAAGTAAAGCAAAATCTTGGACAACCTCAGTCTTTTTTCCATTTATAATGAAGTTGGGCACTGACCCAATTGCAAGGATTTTTGTTTTGTTGATGTTGAGGTGCAATCTATACTGAAGGCTGTGTTCTTTGGTCTTCATCAGTAAACGTTTCAAATCCTCTCCACTTTCAGCAGAGTTGTGTCATCTGCATAATACAGTTTGTTAATGAGTCTTCCTCCAATGCTGATGAGGTGTTCTTCTTCATAAAGTCCAGCTTGGATTATTTGCTCAGCATAGAGATTGGAGAAGGTGAAATGATATAGCCCTGATGCACACCTTTCTTGACTTTAAACCAGGCGGTATTAACTTGTTCTGTTCGAACACCTGCCCCCTGGTCCATGTACAGGCTCCTAATGAGTGCAGTTAAGTGCTCTAGTATTCCCATTCTTCACCATTTTATCCATAATTTGTTTTGATCTACACAGTCAAATACCTTTGCATAGTCAATAAAACATAGATAGACATTTTCTGGTATTCTCTGCTTTTGACTAATATCCATTTGACATCAACAGTGATATCCCTGGTTCCATGCCTGCTTTTGTATGCAGCTGGATTTTCTGGCAGTTCCCTGTCTATTATACTGCTGCAGTCACTTTTGAATAATCTTTAGCAAAATTTTGTGTGTATTATAATAGTATTGTTTGATAATTTCCATATTCAGTTGGATCCCCTTTCTTGAGAATAAGCACAAATATGGGTCTCTTCTAGTCAATTGGCCAGGTAGCTGTTTTCTTAATCTCTTGGCATAAACAATTAACACGTTCAATGTTACATCTCTGCATTGTTTACATCATTTGTTGAAACATCTCTATTGGTATCCCATCAATTCCTGGAGCCTTGTCTTTAGCCAATTCCTTTTGTCAGCTTCCATTTCTTCTTTTGGTACTATTGGTTCCTGATCATGTGCAACCGCTTTTTTGTGTAATGACTTTGTGTGTTCTTTCCATCTTTTGATGTTTCCTGCATCATTTATTATTTTCTCTGTAGAATCCTTCACTATTGCCACTTGAGGTTTAAGTTTTTTCTTCTGTTCCTTCAGCTTGAGAAAAACAGAACATGTTCTTCCCTTTTGGTTTTCTATCTCCAGCTCTTTGCACATGTCATTATAATATTTGATTTTGTCTATTTGAACTGCCCTTTGACATCCTCTATTCTTTAACTTTGTCATATCTTCCTTTTACATTAGCTGCTTGACATTCAAGGGCAAGTTTCAGAGTCTCTTTTGATGGTAATTTGGTCTTTTCTTGTTTTTTTACCTTTTTTTATAACTTTTTGTTTTCATCATGAATGATGTCTTTGATGTCATGCCACAACTCGTCTGGTCCTTGGTCATTAGTGTTTTAACACATCAAATCTGTTCTTGAAGTGGTCTCTGAACTCAGGTGGGATATACACAAAGTCACACCTTGGCTCTTGTACACTTGCTCTAATATTCTTCAGTTTCAATTTGAACCTGCATATGAGCAGTTGATGGTCTGATCCATAGTCAGCACCTGACTTTTATATTGAGCTTTTCCATCATCTCTTTCCACAAATGTAGTCAGCTTGGTTCCTATATATTCCACCTGGTGAATTCCGTGTGTCTAGTCACTTTATGTTGGTGAAAAAATGTAATTGCAGTGAAAAGGTCTTTGGTCTGACAAAATTCTATCATGCCATCTCCAGCATTGTTTCTGTTGCCAAGGCCATGTTTTCTAACTACTGAGCTTTCTTTGCAACTTTTGCATTCTAATCACCAGTAATTATCTACATTCTGATTGCATGTTTGATCTATTTTATAGAAATTGGTAAAGATCTTCCCCATATTCATTGGTAGCCTTAGTTGTTGTTGTTGTTAGGTGCCGTCGAGTTGGTATCCAACTCATAGCAGCCCTCATAGGGTTTTCAATGGCAGATAGTTTCGGGATTGCCTTGGGAGTGGATTGCCAGGCCCTTCTCCCATTTTTATGGTGCTGGGAATTGAACTCAGGACCTCAGAGACTGCAGCGCAGTGCTCTACCAACTGAGCTAAATCCCAGCCTGGTAGCCTTAGTGGTGGGTGGATAAATTTGAGTAATAGTCACATTAACTGTCCTTCTTTCTTGTTGTTGTTAGGTGCCATCGAGTTGTGTCTAACTCATAGTGACACTCACAGGGTTTTCAGTGCCTGATAGTTTCAGGCTTATTCTGGGAGTGGCCTGCCAGGTCTTTCTCCTGTTTTTGTGGTGGTGAGGATAGAACGTAGGGCCTTAGAGAGTGCCAAGCAGCACTCTGTCAACTTAGCTAAATCCCCACGCTGGCCTGCCTTGTAGGCGTGTGGATATTATTCTATCACTGACAGCATTGTACTTTAGGACAGATCTTAAGATGTCTTTTTTAATGGTGAATGTAACACCATTTCTCTTTCATCTGTCATTCCTGGCAAAGTGTAGACCATATGATTGTCTAATTCATAATGACCCATGACAGTACATTTTAATGCTCACTGATGCCTAGAATGTCAATGTTTATTCACTTCATTTCCCTTTTGATGATTTCTAATTTCCCTAGATTCACACTACATTCCATGTTCCAATTATTAATGGATGTTTACAGTTGTTCCTTCTCACTTTGAGTCATGCCACATCAGCAAATGGGACTTTACTCCACTACCATCATTAAGGTAGACACCGCTTTGAGGAGGCAACTCTTCCTCAGTAGGCTTTTGCGTGCCTTCCAACCTGGAGTTCTTATTTTTGGCATGATATCTAACATTGTTTCTCCACCATTCATAGGGTTTTCAATGGCTACCTGTTTTGGGAGTGGGCTGCCAGATCCTGTTCCCTAGACTGTCTTAGTCTGGAGGCTCAGCTGAAACCTGTCCACCATGAGTGACCCTGCTGGTGTTTGTAATATTGGCCGCATAGCTTTTAGCATTACCATAACATGCAAGCCCCCACAGTATGACAAACTAACACATATGTGGGAGAATCTCTAAAATTATGTAAGAATAATTACCATTGTGTCTGACCAAATGCAAAGTGCTTTCCCACATGTAATCTCATTTTTCCAATGAGATAGAAGTGGTCAAGTGTTCAAACACTGGATATATGGCTTAAACCTTTTGGTGCTACAAAATACATTCTAGAAGAAGAGAACAATGTGTTAGTCTCCATGTTCAATTTAGTCTTACAATAATTGTAGCCTCAAGGCAAGAAAAAATGATATTTTATGGTAGACTCTTTCAATTTGCTATTAAAGTTTTATAGTTAATTAGATTTTTATTTCATATAGTAATTAATGTTATATAGTTATCCCTAAGCCTGATGAATGCATGCCGTTTCCTCCACAATATAAAGAAAATAGTGAATGACCACTCTTAAAACATCTCCATTAATATAAAGTGGCCTTAAAATAGGCTGATTTAAAATGGCTGTAATGTATAATCAATTTTAATGTCAAGGATACCCCTTAATTATATCATTAAAATTACATTTTATATACCTCTTACAGTTCTCACTTCTCATTTTGCTTTGAGTGTTTGAACACTTGAGTCATAATTAAAAATTGATGGCAAATTTGTTCACTGATATAAGCCAGCTGTAATGAATGGAATTATTAGGAAATAATGAATAATTAATTTTTTAGGAATACCTGCTCACTAGAGAGAAATATTATATGCTTTATTGATAATAGGATATATATTCAATGTTATAATTTCTCCATACATTTTCATTCTTTTATCATTTTATTCTGTACTGAAAAATTCTACTCCTACCAATATATAGAAATAACTTTTGCTATTATTGCCTATTTTGAAATAGTAGCTTGTATTTGAAAAGTATTAGTTTTATTGAAATAAAAAATTAAAAATTTCAAAAAAATTAAATTCTTACCTATACCTATGAGTGTATCTTTACCTTCTAGAAGTATATTTTTGTATTATACTAATTTTCCTAAATTATCTTCTTTTAAACTTAGATAATATACATTCATCAGTGCGAAAACGTCCTAAGGTTGTTCAAGAATAATTTTAAAACAGCAGCATAGAAGACAGATAGAATCAACAACACACACAGAGGGAGCATGGAAGTAAGGACCCCAGAGAAGATGAGAGGAGGGTGTCTAGACCAAATCTGAATTCAGAAAATAGAATTGGATCAAAATATGAGTGGAAAAGTTTTAAATGTGTGACTGGTTTAAAAAAGAAAACAAAACAACTAAGCCTTAAGCATTAAAAATATGTGTGTTTAGAGAGAATGTTCTTGTTGTTGTTAGGTGCCTTTGAGTTGAGTACCATGTGTAGTGACCCTATCTACAATGGAACGAAACACTCCCTGATTCTGTACCAGGCACATGATCTTATTTATATTTAAGCCCATTGTTGTCAGTCCATCTAGTGGAGGGTTTTCCTTTTTTTCATTGACCTGCCACTCTCTCAAACATGATGTCTTTCTACAGGGATTGGTCTCTCCTGACTACATGTCCAAAATATGTAAGACGCAACCTAACCATCCTTGCTTCCAAGGAACACTCTGGTTGCACTTCTTCTAGGACAGATCTGTTGGTTCTTTTGGCAGTCCATGGTATATTCAGTATTCACCTCCAGCACCATAATTCAAAAGCATCAATTCTTCTCCTGTCTCCCTTATTCAATGTCCAGCTTTCACAGCCATATGATGTGACTGAAAATACCATGGCATGAGTCAGGCACACCTTTGTCTTCAATGTGACATCTTCACTTTTCAATACTGTAAAGGGATCTTTTGCCACAGCTTTCCCCAAAGCGATGAGTCTTTTGATTTCTTGACTGCTGCTTCCATGGGTATTGATTATAGAGCCAAGTAAAGCAAAATCATGGACAAACTCACTCTTTTCCACATTTTTTGTGAAGTTGCATGCCGACCCACTTCTAAGAATTTTTGTTTTGTTGATGTTTAGTTGAAACCCATACTGAAGGCTATGTTCTTTGATCTTCATCAGTAAGTGTTTTAAATTCTCTTCACTTTCAGCAAGCAGAGTTGTGTCATCTGCATAATGCAGGTTGTTAATGAATCTTCCTCCAATCCTGATGCCATGTTCTTCCTCATAAAATCCAGCTTCTTGGATTATTTGCTCAGCATATAAATTGAAGAGATATGGTGAAAGTATACAGCCCTGATGCATACCTTTCTTGACTTTAAACCAGGCAATGTTTTCCTTGTTCTATTCACACAACTGCCTCCTGGTTCATGTACAGATTCCTCATGAGTACAATTAGGTGCTCTGGTATTCCCATTTTCTGAAATGTTATCCATAATTTGTTGTGATCCACAGTCAAATGCCTTTGCATGGTCAATAAAACATAGATAGACATCTTTCTGATCTCTGCTTCTACTAATATCCACCTGACATCAGCAGTGATATCCCTGGTTCCCCGCCTTCTTCTGAATCTGGCTTGATTTTCTGGCATTTCCCTGTCTATATACTACAGCAGTCGCTTTTTGAATGATCTTTAGTAAAATTTTGCTTGTGTGTGATATTAATGATATTGTTTGATAGTTTCCACATTCAGTTGGATCCCCCTTTTTGGGGATCCATATTACAAATATGGATCTTTTCCAGTCAGTTGGGCAGGTAGCTATTTTCCAAATCTGTTAGCATAAACATGTTCTTAATAGGTATCTTCTGTTGTTAAGTGCCCTCGAGTGTATCTGACTCATAGTGACCCTACGTACAACAGGTGAAACACAATTGTCAGTGTTTCTTTGCTATTCATAGGGTTTTCAATGGTGGATTGACTTTTGGGAATGGGTTGCCAGTCCTTCTCCCAAGCCT
Organism: Pedetes capensis; assembly: GCA_007922755.1. Classification (NCBI taxonomy): domain Eukaryota; kingdom Metazoa; phylum Chordata; class Mammalia; order Rodentia; family Pedetidae; genus Pedetes; species Pedetes capensis. The sequence continues at coordinate 48,764 of VMDO01015783.1, forward strand.
AAAGTATCTGGTGTTCCTAGGCAGTCTCCCATCCAAGTACTAGCCAAGCCTGACTGTGCTTAACTTCTGAGATATGACGGGATTGGATGCCACAGTGCTGTGGCTACAGGCAGGTATCTTCTAGATTTAAGATAAAAAGAAAGTGTACATGGTAAGCATGTATTTTGGATGTCTCACTCCCATCTCAATAGTACTAAGTAACTATTCAAATATTTATCATAAATTAAATCTAAGTAGGTAAAATAAAATGTCCAGCTTAAAAAATGTGTTGGGTAATGTTTTGAGAATTGATTTTAAAATTCTTAAAAATGACATTTCGCTTAACATACTCCAGTAAATATATGTAAAACTTAAGGTACTTAGTTAAGCATTTTCTTGATGTCTTTGATTTCTTTTATAATTATTAAAAATCAATACAATTGTGTTGGTAATGTAGCTCAGTGATAGAGTTCTTGCCTACCATGAATGATGTCCTGGGTTGTATCCCTAGCCCTTCATACACAAAATAATCTGCATTATCAGATCAGTGTCATTATATATCATTCCTCCTAAAATTTTTACTAGAAGGAAATAGTAAACTTCTAGCAAAATCAAATAATGTGGTGACTTCATTTTTTTGTGTGATAGTTAAATCATGATTTAATCACATGAAGTTAAACATTTAACAAAACTTTTTTGAACACTTGCTTTGTACCAGGTATTGTCCTAGGCAATAGAACATAGCAGTCAATAAAACAGACGTCTCCTGATCATACACAACTCCAGCTCATGATGTCTTCTGGCTTCAGACTATTTAAAGTTGGGGTCTCTTTTGTCATGGTGTGCATTGTTTGCAAGTCAATTCAAGCCTCCCTGCCAGAACTGAGTCCTCAGAAATATTTCAGTACATTGCAACCAGGAAAAGCCTCTTTAGCATATTTTTGTCAAACTGGTGAGTATTTTAAAAATTCTTATATGATTTTTGTGGTATTTGTATTATTCTCTAGTCAGTGGGAATTTATTGTCAGGACTAACAATATGTGCTATAAAGCCATTGCTACAGTATGCCTGCCTGGCTGAATCCATACTCTGCTACCTGGCCTATAGTATGACCTTGGTCAAGTCACTTAGCTCCCGTGTTTCTTTTGTCATCTGTTATGAGGAAATAGTGATTACTTTCTAAGTTCATTATGGGGTTTAAATGAGTTTATTCATGTGCTTAGTACATAGTGAATACTAGTTAAGAATTAGTTA
>VMDO01015784.1:0-49994 GCA_007922755.1 Pedetes capensis
AAGAAGTACATGTTGTACAGATGCTCATGGTTAAAGGCCTGAGTAATGCAACAGATCTAGATGAGCAGAGCTGCTAGCTAATGGAGAGGGTAATCTGGAATGGAATGTAGGGGAAGAAGACTGAATATTGTGTGTGGTTTCTTGAGAGAAAGACACCCATTAAAAAGGAGTAAATGCTCCTTGAACTTACAAAGAGAGCTGATTCTGAGCTATGAAGGGGTAGACCAGTGGATATTGTGCCACACTGCCTGTATTCCCCTTGCAGTAATGATAAACTCAATCCAGTAATTTCTGGGAGGGAAGATGGATGACTAGCTTCAGCTGAGAGCTCTCTCCAGGAATTACCCTTGGCTAATAAAAGCCACTTTGACAAATCAGGGCCTTCCTGCTCCACCAGAGACTAGGCTAGTAAGCATATATTAGCATTCCACTGCCCACAGGTATTGATCACAAGAGCACTCTCCAATAAATTTCATATATGCTAGTCTATACTTGAGTTGGCTTCCCAGGAAATCTGACTTTCAACACATATATCATATATATATATATATATATATATATATATATATATATATATGTAACAAATCTTTATATTACTTCCTATGTAGGAAGGAGGCACAAGAAGAGAGCCTTGAAACACACATTCAAATCAGAACTTAGTAAGAAATATGATAACTAACTTATCTTGATTTGTCCAAGACTTTTGGTTTTAGCATTGAAAGTCTCATCCCAGGAAACCCTTCAATCCCAGGTAAACCAGAACAACTGATGATCCAAGTAGGCACATAGGTAACCTATAGCCAAGAAGGTTAGGCCTCAGGAGTTGGATTGATAACTGAATAGGGCAGGCATTTTGAGGTGATAACTGTAATACACACAGAAAAGATGCATTTGGAGAGACTGGAGGGTTGTAAGTCACAGTCTGATAACATAGAGTATAGGCCTCTACAAGGTATGTAGCTATGGGTCTGGGATTCAAGGGCAAGATTCTAGTATCCTGGAGTATTAGCAAGGATAAGACAACACCCAAACTATAAAATAGAGCAAAAAATGATATAATAGTTATTTAGATCCTAGAACTAGAGTTTAGGCAGTAGATTTATCATGGCCAACTACACATGGGTCTAATTTCTAGAAGTTGTGGAGAATTTAGGGTAGGACAGTCTGCAAGCCTTGTTAGTAGATTAGATTAGCTATTACCAGACCAAAAGGAGCAAAAATAGGATTAAGAATGATTTCTGTTTCAAGTATGAGGGATGATAAAGAATGTAAACCAAACGCCTCCTCCTACCACCCAGCATTGGAGAGGACATTGTTCAGTGGAATTTGCACCCCAATCAAGATCAATAGCTACCCAAATTGCTAATCTTTAAGACATCGGTCCATAAACTCATCCCTGTGGAAACACTAAGGAAGTCTATTAATCCTCTTTAAGCAAAAAGCCCTGGGTATACAGCACTTTTTCCTTTCCTCAAAGACTCAGCCTTCAAGATAAAAACTCCCTTTGACCTTAGATTTATGCAGTAGCTATAGCTCTTTTCTAATGCTCATCTTCACTTCTCAAAGGTCTGCTATCTTTTAATACACTTTGCCTATTTTCTCTATTTTTGGAGAAGGACCTGGCAGCCCATTCCTGAAATAGCCATTGAAAACACCATGACTAGCAGAGAAGTACTGTTAGATATAGTGCTGAATATGGTAGAGTGTTGGATAGTGTTTCACTCTCTTATACATAAGGTCCTTATGAGTCAGATCCAACTGGACGGCACTTAATAACATATTCTCTACTATAACTTCTGTGTTAGGTGTAAATTCTTTTATACACTAAACACAAAAAACCTGAAGTTTGCTGCTGCCAGACTCTCAGACCTCTTTCCCTCCACAACAAACTATCCCAATCTAGAGCCTTAATTCACCCATCCTGAGTCTGAGACAACATTGAACCTGCAGGAGAAAGTTAAATGACCCTGTTTGTCTGGTTTGGTTAACTTTAGTAACTTCTAGTGATGAGTAGCCTGCAGCTGTCGTCCTGTGGCATACAATCCCATCAGATCTCGGAAGCTAAGCAGGGTTGGGCCTGGTTAGTACTTGGATGGGAGACTTCCTGGGAACACCATGTGCTGTAGGCTTGGGAGACAGACCCGGCAACCCACTCCCAAAAATCAATCTGCCATTGAAAACCCTATGAACAGCAGAGAAACGCTGACAATAGTGTTTAGTCTGTTGTATGTAGGGTTGCTATGAGTCGGATACGGACTTGATGGCACCTAACAACAACAACAATGATGCGTAGGGGCTAGGATTTAGCTCAGGTGGTAGAGCAACACTCTGCAGTCTCTGAGGTCTCAGGTTTGATTTCTAGCACCACAAAAATGGGAGCAGGACCTGGCAATCCTCTCCCGAGGCAATCCTGAATCCATCAACCATTGAAAACCCTGTAAGGGTCACTATGAGTGAGACACGACTTGATAGCACCTAAAAACAATGATGAGTATTGAAGTTCTCTTTCACAGTGTCCTGAGAACTAAATGTACCTATTCTATGAGTGGAAACTGAGACCCTGTTTTAGGTAATAAATTCAGGATTCCAGGACTCAAGTTTATAAGGAACACAATTCAAAAATCCAAATGCATTTTTTATCACAGTGAGGCTGTAACCAAATCAGAACAAATTCTCAATCTTGTAAAAACCATGAAGCATGTTATCTCTTTACAACCATCTGCTCTCTAACCAGAAACACTAGCCAGACTGGAGGCTTGGCAGGTTTTTCCTTCCTTTTTAGCTTTCCCAATTTTCATTAACAGAACATTTCAAATATTGATATTTGACACTTTAATTTTCATTTCCTCAGTCTAGAATAACTCTAGTCAAATACAAGTAAATTTACGAGTATCTGTATTAAAAGGTATTTTATGATATTATGGTCAAATTGATGATTCTATATATTAGGCAATAATCTCTTGAGTCAGAAATATATTTTGTCTTGGTTATAAGAAAACTCAGGATTTTTCTGGTATAGCAAAATGAAGAAAAGTTACTAATGAGTGTGGGCATAGGAAGTGGCTCACAGTTAACAATCTGTGTTTTTCCTTTTGTCCACATTCCCTATTATTACTAAGTGGGAAGAAACCTTGTTGTTGTTGTTAGGTGCCATAGAGTTGGTATCCAACTCATAGCGACCCTCATAGGGTTTTCAATGGTTGATTGTTTCAGGATTGCCTTGGGAGTGGATTGCCAGGTCCTTCTCCCATTTTTGCGGTGCTGGGAATTGAACTCGGGGCCTCAGAGACTGCAGAGCAGCGCTCTACCCCTGAGCTAAATCCCAGCCCGGAAGAAACCTTAAAGAACCTCATTTCAATCGAGAGGCCTCTGGCCTTGAACTCTCGACTCTCCTGCCTCAGACTACTAGGTTGCTGGGATTACAGGTGTGTGCCGTAGTGCCTGGATTTTAGTATTTCTTTTTTCTTTTCTTTTTTTTTTTTTTTTGTACAGAAGAGTGGTAGTTGTTTTTGTATGGTTTCTAATTTAGTGGAATGTTTTAGAGGTAGCAGTCTTAGAATTTTAAAATATTGTGATATATTTTATGGGGAGTATGTCTCAATTTTATTGCCATAGGCACTTGGAAAGGATGTGAAGTTTCTGATTCCTCGGTGCAGTGTTCTGTGTGTACTCATTGAACTAAATTTATTATATTGTAGTGTTTCAGACTTTAATACCTTTACTGATTGCTATCAATTACTGAGATAAGGATTTTAAAATCTTAGATATATGAATTTGCCAGTTTCTCCTTAAGTTTTGTCAATTTTTGCTTCATATAATTTGAAGTTCATTTATTAGGTACATAAAAGTTCATGATTGTTAAACTTTGCCAGATAGTATTATCATCTTATCAACTTTCTTTTTATGCTCTTTACCTTAACATCTATTTTGTTAATTGTTAATATTACCCTACTCCTCTCATATGGTTAATATTTGCTGGCTATATCTTATTTTACCCTTTACTTTCAATTTTCTTCAAACTTTATATTTTTCTCATGCAAATAGCATACAAGTAGATTTTTCTGAACCTAAGGCAATAGTGTTTTTCTTTCTGTTGGAAAGTCTTATATTTGTATTTTCTGTGATCATTTATATGTTTGAATTAATTTTTCTCATTTATTTTGTGCTTTTCATTTGTTTCACTTTCCCTAACCTCTTTTCTTTCTCTTTTTGCCTTCTTTGGGTTTGGACTGAATTTTTTGATTCACTTTTCCTCTTCTCTTAATTGGAAATATTTTTACCCTCCAAGTCTAGTCTTTAAGTGTTATTCTTAAAACTTTAACATGCTTTCTTAACTGTATTGCGTGTGTGTGTGGTACTAGGGATTGAACGCAGGGCCTCACACATGCTGTGTAAGAGTTATACCACAGAGTTTAATCCTCAGCCCATTTTTACTTTTTATTTTGAGACAGGGTCTCTCTAAATTATTCAGGCTACCTCTGGTCTCGAACTTGTAATCCTTCTGCCTGTGCCTTCTGAGTCACTGGGATTACAGGCATGACTCTTAACAAACTCTTAAATTAGTCACTACATTTAGCCTTTCTTGATCATTACAGAAGTTTAGAATGCACTAAAACTCTGATCAACCCACCTGTACATATTATTCTTCAGTAGTTTGTTGCTGTTAGGTACCCTAGAGTCAGGCCTGACTCACAACTACACTATGTATGACAGGGTGAAACACTACCCAACACTGTGCCATGCCCAACACTATTGTCAGTATTTCCCTAGGATTCATAGGGTTTTCTATAACTGTTTCAGGAGTGGTCTGCTGGGTCCTTCTCCCAAGCCTACAGCACCTGGTATTCCCAAGCAGTCTCCCATCCAAGGACTAACCAAGTCTGACCCTGCTTAGCTTCTGAGATCAGACAGGATTAGACACCAGAATGGTATGGCTGTAGACTTCCCATAGTTTAGTTTTAATTTATAATCTTATAAGTTTATTCTCATTATTATTATTTTATACAATAAGCATTTGGTTTTACTTACATATTTATTATTTTATTTGCTCACCATTCCTTCTTTCATTTCTCATCTCAGTCCTTCATTCTAGGTTCACTGTCACTCTTTCTAAAATGTATTCTGTAGAACTTCTTTTAGAAACGATTTCTAAATGTTTGTTAAAAATATCATTTTGCACTGATTATTAAAAGTTTCACTAAACATATTTTTACATTCACAGCTGATTTTGAAGATATTATTACATTATCTTTTATTTCTGTTGAAACTGGTAAGAAGTTAGCTGTCAGTCTAATAATGGTTCCTTTGTAGATAACTGTTTCTTTAACTGTCCTTAATCTTATTTTTGTCTTTGATATTCTATTATTTCAGTACAGTGAGTCTAAGCATGTATTTCTTTTTATGTATACTGCACATCAGTTTTAAAAGTTTTCAATTATGTTTTTATATATTGTTCCTCCTCTTATTCTATTTAGTCTTGCCTATTGTTGTGAATAGAGTTGTGTCCCACCAAAATTCATGTGTTGAAACCTTAACCCTAGAGTGACTATATTTGGTGATGAGACCTTTAGGGAGATAATTAAGGTTAAATGAGGTCATAAGGGTGGATCCTCAGCCAGTAGAACTGGCATCCTTATAAGAAGAGGAAGGGAAACCAGAGGTCTGTCTTATCCCTGCCACCCTGTATATGTACAGAAGAAAGGCTGTATGAGGGTACAAGGAGAAGGCAGATGTCTACAAGCCAGAAAGAGAGGCTTCATTAGAAACTAACCTTGACAGAAACTTCATACTGAAATTCTAGATTCAAGAATTGAGAAAATAAATTTCTGATGATTAAGACACCCAATTTACAGTACATTTTTATGGCAGTCCTAGCAGGCTAATACATCTTTGTTCATTTTAGTTTCCATTTAGTTTCTTCTTCATATATGTTTTAATATCTTTATGCTACATTCTGTGTGGTTTAATTCTATTTTCTATTTTAGTAATTCTCTCTTTAGTAATAATCTGATATTTAATCCAATCTTTGAGTTTCTGATCTTAATTATACTTTTCACGTGTAGATGTTGCCTTGACTAGTTTTTCAGATCTACCTGATCACTTTTTATTGTCTCTTGTTCCTTGGACACACCCTTGATACCCTCTTGTTTTTTAAAATAGTCACCAACAGTCTGACACTACTTTTGTTATGGTTTGGATGTGAAGTGTTTGCCCAAAGGCTCATTTGTTTAAGGGTTGGACTTCAAGCTTCCAGAACTGTGAGGCTTGTTCCCCAGCCAGTGAATCCAGTCACTGAAGTGATTGGATCACAAGGGCTTTGACATCATCTTTGGATTAATCCATCAATGAATTTGTAATTAGATGGCATTATTGGGAAGTGGTGGGAGGTAGGGCCTGGTTGGAGGAAGGAGGTCACTGTAAGAGTGCCTTGGAAGATTATCTTGTCCCTGGTCCCTTTCTGTCTTGTTCTCTGCTTCCTGACCACCATAAAGTGAGCGACTTTGCTCCTCCAGGCACTTCTTCCCTGATATGCTGCCTCATTATGTCCCAGAAACAATAAAGCCAACCAGCCCCGTGGACTGGAATCTCTGAAACTGAACCAAAACAAATCCTTCCTCCTCTAAATGGTTTCTCTGAGCTATTTGGTCACAGAAATGAAAAACTAACACCACTTTAAGCCAAAACAACTATCTAATATGAATTATGTCCAATAACAAATATAAAAGTGGATTTGTGATTAGGAAATCTTGAGAGAATGTTTACCCAATTCTGTTCATAAATAAGGCTGAGACTTGCATTTTTATAAATTATCTTCCTCTATATAGTTGAAGTTTCTCCTAAGTTCATTCTTTCATTAGTATGATACCTTTCAGAATCTCAACTTGCGCCAAGGTCTTCCTTTGACTTCTCCCTAACATAGGACCCCAGTTTTGTATCCTGCCTCTTATAAGCAGCCAGTTCAGCCCAAAGCTCAGTGCTTCCAGAGACAGTCATGGTGAAGCAGCTATTTCATCCCCAGTGTTCTTTATCTATTTGGAGGTGATTTTCTTGCCATCTTTCACCTATGCTTTTATAGAGACTTTTAAGTAATATTTATCCATCTTTCTATTTTTTTACACAATATTTTGCATTGAAAGAATTCCTTAAGGTATCTTTTTCTCATATTGCCAGAAACATAAGTCAAATCTTACATAATTAAGAGTCAGTACTCTCATGTTTTGCTTCTAAGATGTCCAATTTAATTGTGCTATTAAACTTTTCACCACAAATTCAATTTGTGAGTTAATAGTTGATCCCTAGGCTTGGCTACATTCTAACAATGGAGCCTTGTTTAAGTTAAATGTGGCATATTAAGTCTATAGTTAATTCTTTTATTAAAATATGTAATTCTATTTAAATGCTTTGTTCCAGGTAATGTTAGGAAATTGAGATTTAAAAAAAAATTTTTTTAAAGCTATGGTCCTCAAGATCCTCAAGGTATAGGAGGGGAGACAGATCATTAAAGAGACTACTTCATGTTACTGTGATAGAAGTTATGAAAGGAGTTTGGCATGGGGGTGTGAAGACTCTGTAATGAGCACCTAACCCAGACTCCAGTAGAAGTTGTGAGACTCTCAGAAGGCTGATTGGTGCAAAAAAGTTGTCACCAGCTATGTTGTAAACAAAACCCAATTTGATCAATTGGTTAGAATAAGTTGTTCCTGAAGCCAAACTTATGTATTCTTTCCTAAAGAAGCTTCTGATCTTAGTCATGGTCTGTAGTCACAAAAGCAATTCCTATTACCCATCTGACTGCCTGAAAACTCAAGGTGCAGATGATAACCAGAGGCCTAGGCAAGACAGGGATGCAAATTTCCACCACACTTTTACCCTTACTGGATGAAACAGCTTAGAGAAGTTGTCCCTGCAACAAAGCTGTATTTGGTTCATGAGTTGTAACTTGCCATTCCGTTATTCTGTAAATATGTCCTCATCAGCCTGTTTCAGTAGCAAAAAAATCAATACAGCCTAACTTTTCTTTATGGGAGAATGAAAAAATTAAAAGATGATGGCATATTCAGGCAAGAAATACTGTGTAGCAGCTACATATATTATTGTTAGGTAGCTAGCTAAGTATTAAGAGGCAATGAGGGAGAAGGGGATTAAAAATGGCTCCTGCTTCCAGCCATTATGTGTAGATGGACCTTGGACCTACTAAGACATCAGAAAGATTTTATTCTAATGAACCCCATACCCTAATCAAGATCATTGTCTGCCTGAATATTCATGTTATGAACAAAGGGAGACCTTTGTAAGGCATCCATATATGTGCCCATTCTTTTGAAATATGCCAAACCCATTTTATGAAACAAAGACCCCAGGCTCCATATGCCCTAAAACACAAAGAAGTACTAAACAGCAATAGGCTTTCTGCCTATCTGGGAAGGGCAGAGCTAGGGTTAGTGCCAGAGATCACAATGGGTGGGCCATTGCTTTACTCTGATTCCAAGAAAACTAGGAGGAGGACAGAGATTGCTCAATAGCTCCCACCACTGTGGCTGTGGCTGATTTCTCTGCCCAAGATGATTTCCTTCTACTACTTACTACTGCTTCCTCCTCCTCCTCCTCCTCCTCCCCCCATCTCTCTCTCCCCCTTTCTCCTCTCCTCTCTTCACTTCTCTTTTGTTTCCCCCTCCCTCCTTCTCTTTCTCCTCTCTCCTCTCTCTCTCTTCTCTCCTCTCCCCGTCTCCCCTCCTTCTCTCCCGCTCCCTCCTTTCTCACCTGAGGAACATCTTAATCTTAGCCAAAAGAACTGAGATTGCCCCAGGGTATTTTTCCAGCCATATCCAAGCATCTTCATGTGCCTTAGTTTTCTAGAAACACCCCAGGTGTAAGGTGCTTCTCTCTCAGAGACACAAACTCAACTAAAAGATTAACTTAGACTTTTGCTCTTGGCAATTTGTTGTTGTTAGGTGCCATTGAGTCTGATCCAACTAATACTGACCCTAAGTATAGCAAAATGAAACACTACCCAACACTGTGCCAGACACACAGTCTTTTTATGTTTGAGCACATTGTTGCAGTCATTACGTTTCTTTTCATTTTGAGTCAGGCCACATCAGCAAAAGGAGGTCCCAGGGCTTTATTCATTTGCATTATTAAGGTCAACTCTACTTTGAGGAGGCAACTCTTGCCCAGTCATTTCTTGAATGCCTTTCAGTCTTGGGGGTCCCATTTTCTGGCGCTATATTTGACAGTGCTTCTCTGCTATTCATAGGGTTTTCAATGGTTAATTGTTTCAGGAGTGGGCTGCTGGGTCCTTCTCCCTAGTCTGTCTTAATCTAGAAGCTTGGCTAAAACCTGTCCACCAAGGGTGGCCCTGATGGTATCTGAAATACCAGTGGCATAGCTTTCAGCATCACAGCAACACACAAATCCCCACAACATGACAAGCTGACAGATTATTGCCCTCCCTTACTCCCTAAAGTCAAACTATTTCTCTACAATAGACCTTGCCTGTAATCCATGCTGTCCTCTCTGTGTCTCATCTGAATTCTTTCAAATGGTGAAAATATGAACCTTTCCCAGTAACAATACTAAAAATATAATTTTGAGCTGAAAACAAACCAAAAGAAACAAGTTTTGGTAGACTAGTATAATATAACAAAATTTAAATAAAGTTTAAAATCTTAAACTTAAAAAGAATATATCATTTATGAATACATATATATGGGAAAAATATTTTTAAATTTTACAAAAATTGGAGTTTGGGGAGAGAAGAAGCAGAGTAGGGTCTAAGGCATATGTAACATTATTATTTTTAAAAAGTTTTAAGTAAATTGGGGAAATAAGAGTTTATACACTTTCCTTATATTATCCTTCATACCTGCATATGTATTGGGAATGTTTCACAATTTTAAAATTATTTAAGACTTCATTTGCATAATATTCACATCATATAAAGTGCACATAATAAATATGCCTCTCATGCTGAAATGGACACAGACCCTGGGGGAAATGAAAATTCAGCTGTAGAGCTCATACCAAGACCCTAAAATGTAGGCTGGTACTGCCTCTCAGTTAAATATAACACTGACAGCTAAATCTACATATTGCCTGGCTTTTGTTTTAGCCTTTTGTTTCAGCTTTCCTATAAAACATGGGAAACTACCACAGGAGAGCTGAAGAGAATTATTATTTATTTTTGTTTTTGCGGTATTAAGGATTGAGCATGCCTTGTACATGCCTTGTATGTGTTAGGCAAGCACTCTGCCACTGAGCTACATCCCCAGCCATCTGAAGAGAATTTTTAGAACTGTTTTTCTATTCCTGGTTTGGTCAAACTGTAAATAAAAACATTTTTTCCTTTACTAGTTTCTGTTTGTTAAACTGCATTTAAAACAATGGATTTGAGAACCTGATTGGCTGGTGACACTATCAGGAACTAGCAGGAGGTGAACTTACACAAGAATTTTAGTGTCTTTGCATCAAATAGAAGCAGTCTCATTTGATTCAATATGTTAGTATGAGAAAGCATTCTGAGAAGCATAAAACACTAAGAATGTGAAGGAACTATTATTATTTTTTGAGACACACATTCACAATCTCATTTTTAATCTTTTACATTGTGAAATATGACCTTTCCCCCATATAAAACATTAATGTAGCTTAATTATCATGAAGTTGAACCATGTAGCTATCACCCAGAGCTAGAACACTGCCAGCTTCCAGAAATCCCCACCTATGGTAATCACCTCTGCTTTTTTCATTTTTCTTTTCTTTCTTATAGGTAGTATAAGAAGTAGGTATATTTTTGTTTCTTTGTTTCAAGGAGATATACTTGATTTTTTGCGGTCAACAGAATTCTCACAGTATCTCAAAGCAAAGGTTTTCAGAATGTCTCTGGGCTTAGGGAGAAGGGAGTTGGGAACTTCCTGACAGGGGTTTTGAAAACTCCCTCCTCTCCTCCTAGAAGGGAGGCCCAGATTTATACTGTACCTTCAATGGAAACACAGGCTACTAAAATTTGAGCCTCTACTATGTAGTGTGCACTGTTAGACACTGTGTGTACTTACATCATTTAATCCTTAAAGTAGCACAGTGAGATAAGAAAACTGAAGTTCTCTAAGGTCAAAGTGCCAAAGAGAAAAAGAAAGAAAATTTGCACTTGATTCATAAATATTCTGGACTATTAATTTATTTACATTTTTCTTAAGGCAAAACATGCAAAAATGGTCCTTATAAGTGATTAACCATTGATTTTTGCACCTTTGAAGTATTTGTATAATTCCCATTTATGTTATCTCTGATGAACTTGAAAAAATAAAATTTCTTGGATCAGAATTTTAAACACATTTTGTTGTTGTTGTTAGGTGCCATCGATTCCAACTCAATGCGACCCTATGTACAGCAGATGGAAACACTTCCTGACTCTGTGCCAGGCACACAATGTTATTTATATTTAAGCCCATTGTTGCAGACACTGTGTCAATCTATCTGGTGGAGGGTTTCCCTTTTTTTGTTGACCTGCCACTCTCCCAAACATGATGTGTTTCTCCAGGGATTGATCTCTCCTGACTACATGTCTGATATATGTTAAGACGCAGCTTGGCCATTTTTGCTTCCAAGGAGCACTCTGGTTGCACTTCTTCTAGGACAGATTTGTTGGTTCTTTTGGCAGTCCATGGTATATTCAATAGACATCTCCAGCACCATAATTCAAAAGCATCAATTCTTTTCCTGTCTCCCTTGTTCAATGTCCAGCTTTCATCACCATATGATGCAACTGAAAATACCATGGCATGGGTCAGACGTACCTTTGTCTTCAATGTGACATTTTGCTTTTCAATATTCTAAAGAGATCTTTTGTCACAGCTTTTCCTAGAGCAATGCATCTTTTGATTTCTTGACTGCTGTTTCCATGGGTGTTGATTATAGAGGCGAGCAAAGCAAAATCTTGGACAACCTCAATCTTTTCTCCATTTATTGTGATGTTGCATACTGACCCAGTTGTAAGGATTTTTGTTTTGTTGATGTTTAGTTGCAATCCATATTGAAGGCTATGATCTTTGATCTTCATCAGTAAATGCTTTAAATCCTCTTCACTTTCAGCAAGCAGAGTTTTGTCATCTGCATAACGCAGGTTGTTAATAAGTCTTCCTCCAATCCTGATGCCGCATTCTTCCTCATAAAGTCCAGCTTCTTGTATTATTTGCTCAGCATATAAATTAAAGAGACATGGTGAAAGGGTACAGCCCTGACATACACCTTTCTCAACTTTAAACCAGGCAGTGTTTCCTTGTTCTGTTCAAACAACTGTCTCCTGGTTCATGTACAGATTCCTCATGAGTACAATTAGGTGCTCTGGTATTCCCATTTTCCGAAGTGTTATCCATAATTTGTTATGATCCACATAGTCAAATGCCTTTGCATAGTTGATAAAACATAGATAGACATATTTCTGATATTCTCTGCTTTTGGCTAATATCCACCTGACATCAGCAATAATGTCCTTGGTTCCCCGCCTTCTTCTGAATCCCACTTGATTTTCTGGTAATTCCCTGTCTATATACTGCTGCAGTTGCTTCTGAATGACCTTTAGTAGAATTTTGCTGGTGTGTGATATTAATGATATTGTCCGATAGTTTGCGCATTCAGTTGGATCCCCTTTTAGGGGAATAGGCACAAATATGGATCTCTTCCAGTCAGTTGGCCAGGTAGCTGTTGTCCAAATCTGTTGGCATAAAATGTTAACACCTCCAGTGCTGCATCTGTTTGTTGAAACATCTCTATTGGTATCCCATCAATTCCTGGAGCCTTGTGTTTCACCAGTTCTTTCAAGGCAGCTTCCACTTCGTCCTTCAACACCATTGGTTCCTCTTCATATGCAACCTCTTGAAATGGTTGGTCATATACCAATTCTTTTTTGTATAAGGACTCTGTGTATTCCTTCCATATTTTTTTGATGTTTCCTGCATCGTTTAGTATTTTCCTTATAGAATCTTTCACTATTGCCACTTGAGGTTTGAATTTTTTCATTACTTCCTTAAGCTTGAGAAACACAGAGCGTGTTCTTCCCTTTTGGTTTTCTGCCTCCACCTCTTAAATTTTTAGGATACACACACACACACACACACACACACACACAGTTATGTGTCACTTAACAACAGGGGTAAGTTCTAAGAAATATGCTGATACGTGAAGTCATTGTTATGCAAGCATCATACGATGTACTTATACCAACCTATATGGTATGGTTTATTACCCACCTAAGCTATATGTTATAGCCTATTGCTTCTAGGCTACAAACCTGTACAGCATGTGACTGTGGTGAATACTATAGGCAACTGTAATACAATGGTAAGTATTTGTGTATCTAAATATATCTAAACATAGAAAAAGTATGGTGAAAATATAAAAAATAAAACATGGTACATTTGGGTGGGACACATCATGAATGGAGTTTGTAGAACTGAAATTTGCTCTGGTTGAGTCAGTGAGCAATTGTGAGCAAATGTGAAGGCCAAGGGCATTATTAGCACACTACTAATATACTTTATAAACAGGGTACATGAAAGCAACACTAAATTTATGAAATTTTTTCTTCAATAGTAACATTAGATTTTGTAATTTTTTTTACCTTATAAACTTTTTCATCTCTAAAAATTTTTGACTCTTTTGGGCTAACACTTAGCTTAAAACAAAGACATTGTACAACTGTTCAAAAATATTTTCTTTCTTTATATCCTGATTCTATAAACTTTTTTCCTATTTTAAATTATTTTTATTTTGTTGGGGTTCACTCCCCCCTGGAGGGGTAATGGAGCTTGCCTCAACACGGATACTCAGGGACCCTTGGAAATAGGCAAGAGCCGGTGGCACCAAAGAAGGACCTCGGGAGTCTTGCAAACAGGAACAGAATTTATTAAGCTGCACCTACCAAGGTGAACAAAAGGGGGTGCAGCACAATGATGCTCAATGAAAGTATCCATGGTGTGTCTCCTGTTGCCTCTCGCAGTTCACTTTCTCTAGAGTTTATCCAAGTTTAAAAGGTGAACTGCGAGAGGCAACAGGAAACACACCATGGGATACTTCCATCGAGCATCATTGTGGCATATATGTGGTCTGTCATTTACTGAAATGTTAGGTAGCATGTGACTGGATATCATATGTAGTCAACTATGCTAGAAATATTCCATTGCAGGTAATGTATGTTTTGATGACAAAAGGTGGAAAAGTTGTCTGATTTACTCCTTGGGCTCATCTAAACATGCATGTCACAACAACATGCAGGACAAAAGCAAAGCCTCAGCTGAATCCTGAAAACACCTCACTCAGTTGAAAACAGCCCACTCATGAAGACAGCCTGCCTAAAATAAAAGGCCATCAGTTTAAGTGAATTCTCCACAAAGACATTTCTAAAAATCAAAGAAACCAATCTATTGGAGAAAAGAGAAATTACTGGGCATTTTGAATATGTTTTTATTTCATTAAATTGCAGAGTGCATGCTGAGTTACAAGACATAAACTTCAAAATATAGTTTCCTAGTCACTATGTAAGGGTGCTCCAGGGACACAAAAATGAATGAACTGCCATCTCCATCATTATGGAGGTTGTAGTCTAATAAGGGGTAAAGAAAAAACATACCTAGGTAACTAATTACATAAGGCATTGTGTGATAAGAACAGTGAGAAATATGGGCCATGAAAAGTTATTTGGGTATATTTTATGAGCCAAACATGTTTCATGCATCATATTTTTAATTTTACAGTAACATTATGAAGAAGGTTATATTCTCAATTCAAGGAACTATGAACAAGCACAAAGAACCTGGGGATCACAGTATTTAAAGGGACAGCTCAGATTCAAATTCAGTTATGTCCTGCCCCAAAGAATTACATTTCATCAACACCTCTTTTGTTCCTGATGCTTTCTTATTAATTTAATCATGGTTTTTTTGTTTCTTTGTTTGTGTTTGCTGTATAGTTTATAATGGTGATGGACAGATCTTAAGTGTATTGTGTTTTGACAAATGAATATACCTATATGTAACCTACAGCTAATCAAGATGTAAAATTTTGTCATTCCAGAAATTTCCCTTTTACCATTTTCTAGTCAAGTCCCCATTTCTCTCCTAAAGAATTACTGTTCTGTATTCTGTCACTATTAGACTAGTTCTGCTTGTTCATGAATTTATGTGAATGGAATCATACCACATATACTCTTTCAAATTTGGCTTCTTTTGTGCAAAATGTCTGTGAAATTCATCCTTCTTGTGTTTCTTTTTATTGATAAGTAGTATTCCAGTGCATTAATATGTCATGATTCATCCAATCTCCCTATTGATGGACATTTGGGTTGTTTCCAGTTTGGGAAAATTATAAATAAAGCAATTGTAAACTTTCTTATATGAATGTTTATAGGCAAATGCCTTGTCCTGGATGAAGGTGTAGGAGTAGGATTGCTATGTTGAAATGTAAGTGTATGTTTATCTTTATAAAAAAATGCCAAGCAGGTCTCCAAAAATTGTACCATTTCACACTCCCACTGACAGTGAACATGAACTCTAATTGTTTCACATAATTGCCAATATTTGGTATTGTATTCTTTTGAATTGTGGCCATTGTAGTATGTGTGAAATAGTATTTACTGTGTATTATTTGGCAGTTTTCTGATGAATAAATGTTGAACTTTTTTTCCTTAATGTTTTTGTCTTTTGGTTTTCATTTATATATCTTTATCTGTGTGAAACAAAAGCATGTTTCAGCCTTTTGCCCATGTTTTATCTGAGTTGTTCTTTTTATTGTTGAGATATAAAAAGGTTTTGATTTATTATTGATGCAGGTTTCTGATATTATGATCTTTTTCTCCCAGTCTATGCCTTTCCTATTATTTTTTAAGGATGTCTTTGGTTGAGCAGTTTTTAATTGTGATAAAGTGTAATTTATCAAATTCTAAGTTTCTTCTTTTTGTATCATGTTTTAGAAATCTTTGCTAATCCCTTTGCTAAGGTTGTGAAAACATTTTCCTTTGTTTACTTCTAGAATCTCTGTCTCAATTTTGTGCACTTAAAAGACCTCGTACTTATTTAGGAGTTCTCAGAAATACTGAGACTCTATGTAACTCTACTGGGATGTTGTAATGAAAAATATTTGTTTTAAAGCAAAAGTTGATTACCTAAAACAGAAAGTTGGTTTTGCCTGATAACAAAATACATTCAAATTATTTTTACTATTTTATTCAAGAACTGAACACTGAGGCAATTCTGAATCATTTGTATTAATGGGGAGCAACATGGGCACAGAGGAGTTGGATTAGATCATTTCATGACTTTTTTTACTACCTGCAACTTTTTTCCTTTTTTTTTCAGTGACAGATACATTACCTTTCATTTCATGTATAAGTATCAGTAGTGTTAAGAAGGTACATAAGAAGCTTTTTGGAAGATTGAAGGAAGGTCACTTGAGATTGAAATGTTTTCCTTCATAATCTAGAAATAGAACAACTAAATTTGTCTAAAGTTTCTCGGCTTATCATGTTCTATGTGTTGATTGCCCAAGAATTCCAAAATAGTTCAAAAAGATTTTCCTG
Source organism: Pedetes capensis (assembly GCA_007922755.1). Taxonomy (NCBI): domain Eukaryota; kingdom Metazoa; phylum Chordata; class Mammalia; order Rodentia; family Pedetidae; genus Pedetes; species Pedetes capensis. The sequence continues at coordinate 16,571 of VMDO01015784.1, forward strand.
GTTAAAGATGTATTTGGATATCTAATGTTAAGTTACAGTATATTACAGAATAACAGCAGCATGGTATTTGGATTCTGAAAATCTGGAGTTTGAATGTTCTCTCCTTAACCTACATTTATTACTGGCATGAATTTATACCAGAATGAATTATTACCGGTATGAATTTACATAATTTCTTTGAGTGTCACTTTCCTCAGCTGTAGAATAGGTTATACCTATTTGTCAGAATTATTGCAGATATTAAATGCAATATTATATATAAAATAAGTAGTTGGTGCTCAGTAAATATTACCTCCTATCCCCCTGTTTCTATATCTTGAATTCTTTCCAGGAAAAAATATACATAAAGCTACATAAACCAGAAATTAGATTTTTCTGTATCAGCTCACACAGTGGTTCTCAAATGAGGATCTATATGCTCTTGGAGTCTTCAGATTGATTCTCAGGGATCAGAGAGTTTTCATATGGGATATTTTCAAGCAATAGTTTTTAGTAGGGTAAAAAAAATAAGCGTAGTCAAAAACATCTGGATATTCACCTTATAACTAAGTATTGCTATGAGATTTCAATACGAATCTGCCTTTAAATTTGCTGTTTCACCTTACTGAGCTAAAGGACCATCAATGTCACAATGCTTTTAACTGGCTGCTGTTAGGTTGACATGCTCTAGTATCTAAATGACAGCAATAGTGAATGTCACTATATACGTGTGGAATTATTTGTCTATGGAGGCAAAACTTTTTCCTACAGATTATGAACATATGAATAAGTTCAATGATCAAGGCTTTAGTTTCTTATATTTTTAATAAATCGCATAATAAAAATGACACGCAACTGAGTGATATAGTACTTTGTAGGGGCTAATGAGAGATGAACAGAGGCAGACTGAACAATGTAAATAATGTATTTGCATGAAGCAAAAGCCAAATGCTTTCAGATCATGCTATACAAAAAAAGGTTGAACGTTAATTTGAATACTCCAAATTAGAAACAGGATGGAAGAAGTAATAATAAAATTTGGCTTATGATTAATTTTGAGATGTTGCCTTTGGGAACTTCTGCATTCTCAAGTCTCATTCACAGCAGGTGTGGTGCTGAGCCTATTTTAAAAACCACAAGTTGTGTAAAGCCTGTGTCAGACTAGTTTCACTATAGGAGCCTGTCTGCCTTGTTTGGGGATAATAGGAAAATTTTGAGTAGACTCACTGTCTTGAAATCCTTTTCTCTCCTGCCAACAATTGTTGAAAAACGGCCAAATAGAAAAGCCTTGCTCCTTCTTTGCCTTCAACTGTCTATGAACTCAGGACTAAAATTGTTTAAAGTTCAAAAAATATTTCTAAGAATTGAAAATTAACTTCACGTGGTAATCACCCTGTTCCAAATTTCAGAAATTGTTGATTGGATATATATTTAAGTGCTGATTTAAATTATCTTGTTATGCCAACTCCATGTTGATAGTTATAAAATAATATAACCTTGAAGAGGTATCCAAGTAACATTGGCATTCAATGACTCCTCATTGGCCATTTTAAGTCAGAGGCCTGTTTTTTTAAAAGTACTTTATTATTTCATAGACTCTAAGATCCCATTGTTGTGTGCTGTGTCCTGAGGGTACATCTTTTGACTAGCAAACTCCTTAGTGGCTGTGATTAGTTTCAACCAAACACATATACTGTAATTAATATTGTTAATTTGAATTTGTCAATCTGTAGTTTTGTATTTAACTTGTAAATCTGCTTTGGCTTTAGACTTATATAACAGCTAAAGTTTTTTGTTTATTTAAATAACAACTGAACTTAATTAAGTAACACTAGCAGTGTTACTATATTCTCTGAGAATATTTTGCTTCAACAGGGATTACACATTAAGTCACCTGTGAGAAACTTTGTTCTAGTTTGTTTAACATTTTTCAGTAATGCCATGACTCTAAAAGTAAGTTTTCTTACTATTTATGAACATATCTGATCATTTAAAACCATTTATAAAGATCCCACTTCCCTGATAAGTTTGATATCCTGATAATCTAAAAAATGTTTTTCTGTATGAGGTAAAAAGTTTTTTTTTATCTTTTCAGAGTACAAAGGGTTTATAAGTGAGCATTGGGGAAATATAGCCTGACTCTGAAAGAACTCACAAGTTGTAGGAACATTAAGTCTACGACCCTGTAATTCAGACCATCCTTTCAACTATTCTCTAGCAGGTATCCTCCTTTTATATTTTTTATTTTGTGACCTTTTTGTTGGTAGTTTTTAATGTACAACCTAATGTGTCTCATTATGACATTTCAATACGTGCATTTCATTGTACATTGCTTATGTTCATCCCCTTTACCCTCTCATGATCCCCCGTGTATCCTTTAATAAACTGTTTGGTTGTAAAATTTTTAAGAGTGAGAACATGAAAGGATTTTGATATATTTCTTCAAATAATAAAATTGAACACCAATTTACAACTTCTTAATAGCTGTGAAGTCAGAAATAGTTTATTGGGAAAATAGGCCATTAAAACAAAAGGATCAAAGCATATTTTATATGTAACTGGGCAATTTAACTCAGTAGGCATGGCATTTTTGCCTAATTTTTTGGGGGAAGAACAGAGTGTTTTATTATTTTTCAAAAGCTATGAAACAAAATTTGTTGTTAGGTGCCGTCGAGTCGGTATCCAACTCATAGCGACCCTCATAGGGTTTTCAGCGGCTATTTTGGGATTGCCTTGGGAGTGGATTGCCAGACCCTGCTTCTATTTTTTGCGGTGGTGAGAATTGAACTCGGGGCCTCAGAGACTGCAGCGCAGCACTCTACCAACTGAGCCAAATCCCAGCCCATGAAACAAAATGATTACAATTATAAACACAGGGAAAGATAGGTTTAGTAATAATCCCTGTGGGCTGTGCTCTTCACTTTTTGTCTCAGCAATACCAGAAATTCTTACATGATTTCACATTTTCTTCTTGTACATCAGTCTATTGGGTACCGATTAAAATTTTTCTCAAAATTACTGATGTTTATTTAGCAAGTTTTTACTTCAAGGTATTGTGTCACAGTTTGGGGGGAAAGGTGGGACGACAGAAAGGAGAAAAGAATTATTTTTAAAATAAGCCATATTCCTTATTAATGGTGCCATTTTAACGCATTGCAAGCAAACCTTTCCCCTTCAGTCTGTGGAATACCGTGACTACATCAGTACCAAAAACTTTGATCTTTGGCCCTCATTTCACAACGCACGAGACTATAATTCGAACAGCATAATTTTTGCTCTCATTAAAACCAGAATATTTGAAAATAACATTTCTTGCAAACAGGTGTGCCCTGCATGTTCATAACAGGGTTTGGTGTAGAGTGCAGTGAGATATAAATGATTCAAAAACGATTCTGCACTTCATCATTAAGTGCACCAGGTAACTCCTCAAAGCCACTTCTCACCGGCCTTCAGCATGTACTTCTGCATTCCGGATGCCTGGCTTCCAGGCGCAGAGCAAGCATTGGGGAAGAGCCCTGTAAAGTGGCATGGCTCCTCGTCCAGTCTCCTCCGTCCTTGACCCCACTTGCGCCTGCGCAGAATGGACACAGTTCTTGAGTTACCTGCTGGGGGCGGGGAGGAGGAAGAAGAGGGAAGTCGTTTCCCTCGTCTCTTTCCCGGGCAGCACCTGTGTGGAATCGATACATATTCGAGGCGCTCACGCTCGTGCACGCAAAGCTGGGAACAGTCTAGAGTACCGTGTCTACTGTTCTAGAATTGAGCTGTCTGATCGTTGGGAGGAATCAGCTGGAGGACCACGCTCTGGGCTAACTTAAAATCCTGGCACAAGGCCTCTACGTCACAGTGAATTATAGATAACAAGTACCATATTTTTCTGGAAGGACCTGTGCTCAACCTAGGGCACTAGTCACCTAGCAGTCCAACAGATTCCCAAACTCCCAGAGACACCAGAGAAACACCATCTGCTCCAGGCCAGCGAAGCTCCCGCCATGCCCCGCGGGCGGAGAGAGAGCCCACAACTCAAAACCCGGGACCCGAATCCCACGTGGAGGCCCCTTACCCAAAGTGCCCTGGGCGCTCATTTGCATGTCCTAGTTGAAAAGTAAGCCCGAGAAGACCATCATGACCATGCGCTGTTCGTGATCAGAACGCCAAACTTTTGAGCCTAGTGATATGATTCCGTTCCATTGAACTTTTTGAGTGCTCTGAAATCGACGGAAAAACCGCACCTACTAGTCACCTTAACTGTAAAAAATAAGGACCTTTTGTACTTTATCTAGTCTGTTGGCAAGACCATCAATGTGCTTGCTTCGGCAGCACATATACTAAAATTGGAACGATACAGAGAAGATTAGCATGGCCCCTGCGCAAGGATGACACACAAATTCGTGAAGCGTCCCATGTTTTGGGCGTTTACTGGAATTTTTGTTGACTAGCTCGAAGGACGCAGAGTTAAAGTAGAATGGATGGCATCCAATATTGAAGTAGTTTTCACTACAAAAGTATTTGTGTACGGCGATCTTTGCGAAAACGGAGCTAAGAGGCAAGTGAAATATTTTGTGCAAATATAACGTTAATACTTTCCTGAAATGAGAAAGTTGTTGATGTGTATTTCCTTCTTCGAACTTTAAAATCGGAAACTAACAAACTAGAGGCCCAGAAATTTGCTTTTTCCACTTCGAAGACCGCGTGGCAGATGAATTCTCCATGGATCCTTACTAAATCATTGCTAAATTAATAAGTTCTCGCTAAAGAAGCCACAAGTGGCATCCATTTCTTACACCTACTCTGTCACATTCTTGATATTTTAGAGCCGAGTGCGTACCCGTTTCACTTGGACTCCGAGCTACCCAGAAGCAGCTGTTACCCAGGGCCCATGTTACCCGATGAGGTCGATGTTAGCTGGTCCATATGGATCCGTTGTAAAGCTCAGTTGTAAAGCTCCAGGACCCAGTAGAGTTCTGGCTAAAAGCAGCACACTGGGGTCTGTTTTCAAAAGGCTTCTCTTCTAATGTTGCCTCTAAGGAGCACTCAGAAAGTCCGTTTATAGATACCGGTGGATTGAGATGGGAAATATTAAAAATTTCGTTGCTTGAATTAAAAGCAGATTTTACTTAATGAAAACAGATATCCAGATACAAGTACAAGGATTACTTTAGGCAACTTAGTAATGTCCCTGGAAGCTGTGGAGATGCAAGGAGGCTGTCCAGGGAGAGACGCTGGCTTGGATAAGACTTTAGGAGCGGCCCAGAGCTTCGCCAACATCTGCGACTGGCTGCAGAAGAGCGCGAAGTCCAGGAAATCCTCCAAATCAATTTTTCCCAATCACACTGATTTTAGAGGGAGTATAACCCTTACAAGTTGCGCAAAATGATAGATGATCTTTACGAATTGGACTAAGTAGGCAAATAGGCAAAAGTGCTTCATGTATTTGAGTGTCATCCTTGCGAAGGGCCCACAGCTAATAGTTTCTGTAATACTGACAATTAAGATTTAGCATACATGCCCCCCCCCCAAACATGACTTTTTTTCTTTGGCTACAGGTTTATATAAGGTACGGGGAACCTCCCACCTCTACTACGTAGGGTGACCTGGCTGCATGCCCTCGCCACCTTGCAGCGTTTAAGAAAGTTTGATGGAACGGAACCACATCGGGAAGCTCGCGGCGGGGGGTGGGTTTGATGTTCTGATCGCGGGCTGTGCCTGGCCATGATGGACTTGTCGCGTTTACCTGTGGGGTGGACATGCAAATGAATCCCGGAGCACATTGGGTAAGGGGCCTCTTGGCTGCACCCAGGCTAGGCGCAGTTCTCGCAGTTGCTCTCCGCCCTAGGGGCATGTTGGGACTGCGTGCGCGTTGGAGGCAGCTGAAGCGGAAGATCCCCTCACTGTGAAGAGAGGCTGCTGCGGCCGGGAGAGGGTAGGTTGGGGACATCACAGCTTCGGGGCATGTCGTTTCACCCCTTAAATTTCCTATGAAAGGTACGTCAACAACAACAACTACCACAATAAACAAACAAAAAAAACCAAACCAAACAACAAAAACCCTGATCCTTTTCACACCTGGAAAAGTTAGTGGAATTCGTTGATATCATCTAATATTCAGTCCACGTTCAAATTTCCTTGGTTGCTTCAAAGATGCCGTGTTATAGTTAAATTGTCATAAGTACCCAAACAAGGTCCTACATTGCATTTGGTCACTATTCTCTTAACAATCCCTATTCCGTTTCTCTTCGTGCCACTGATACTTGTCTTGTGGGAATGCCTTGGATTTGGTCTATTATGTCATTTGCTTATCTGCCACTTACTTGAAAATTTACCGTTAGGCATAAAAGCATAGTTTGTGGTTATTTATTTATTTATTTTGCACGCATAGGTTATCAATAGGGTATATACTTCCTATTGCATGTCAGCACCAGGCATATACTATCTAGCTGTCCTGGTGTTGATGAGCCTAACCGGGATCCATGAGTTTTGGTGGGGTCAGCAGCCTGACCTCTATTATAAAATTTCCGTGACTCTTTCACTTAATGATTATAGAATACATCGATCAACATTGTCCAGGTAGAAGGTCTAATTGTGTGTTTGTTTTTAACCCTTGCTTGGTTCATGAGTTACAAGCATGTAACCCCAAGGCCTCTAGAGGTCAATTTCTGTGTTCCATGGAAGAGAATTGAGAGCATAAAATAAGGAAAAGAAATGAAAAAAGAGGGTCGGTGTTGAGTCTCTGGATCCTTCGTTCCTGTAACCAGGTGCTTTTCATAGTGTGATTACTTGAGCTAACAAATTACCTGTGTTACTTAGGCTAGATTAAAGTTGTGTGTGTGTCTTCTCACCGCTAAGAGACTCTTTAGGAGGTGCTTAATGTTAGCTCTGAGTACTGGGTTTGTAGGCCACACTTCTTCAACACTGCTGCCCTTTGGTTACACTTAGTATAGAATCAAGTGGATAAGCAAACATAGCTCCTTTCTCCCTCCCCACTCATCTTTGTTTGAATGTAGGTTGATGTTTCTTTTCTGGATATCTTCTGCATGTTGTTTTCTGATAGGCTATATATTTATTGAAAGCATCATTTATTAAGATGATGCCCCAGGGGTGTTCAAACTTAACACCTTGGGTTTCCTTACTCTGTTCTCTTATTTCTGTTATACATTTGTCTTTTTTTCCCTTTCTTGTCCTCTCTTACTGTATTTTCTTCCTTTTTTTCTTTCCCCATCATGCATTTCCCCATCTACATTTTACACATTACTAACTGAATATGTTTGGGGCTGGGGTTGTGTTTGGGGCTGGGATTTAGCTCAGTTGGTACAGTGATGCTCTGCAGTCCCTGAGGTCCCAGGTTTGATTACAAACACTGCAAAAAGGAGAGAAAGAACGTGGCAATCCACTCCGGAAACAATCAGTCATTGAAAACCCTATGAAGGTCGACTATGAGCCGGATGTGACTCCGTGGCACCTAACAACAACAACAACAACAACTGAATGTGTTTACCCAGTTAGCCTTACATTTCTATCATGCACTAAAACACTATTGGCTTCTGCTAACTAAAAAATATTTAAGACCTCATATGGTGAAGTATATACAAATTTCTAAACTCCTAGGGGGAAATATTGTTTTTTTTAATCATATCTTTTGGAAGTCATATAGGAAAGTTATGATGTAGGTGACTTTTTAGTTAAATAATGTATCTTGAGTTAAGAGTTTACTCATTTAAGAAAGAGAAGTATTAGTAAGCATTGTTAACAAATTAGCTTTAGGAGACATTTTTTAAAAGGTTTTTCTTAGTTTATAAGTTTTATTTAATTAAAAAATTTTAATATTCTGGAGAATTTTGTTGTGATACTGGAGAGTTGAATCCAGGGCCCCTCACATACTTTGCAAGTGCTCTGCCACTGAGCTGCACCGCCAGCCCCATTTTTATTTTTTATCTTAAGACAGGGTCTCACTAAGTTGCGCAGGCTGCCTCTGGCCTCAAACTCAAGGTCCTTCTGTCTCCACCTTCCAAGTAGCTGGGATTACAGGCATGTGCAATGGTGCCTGACTTGGACTCTTATCAATAAATGTCATTATAATAATCCCAAATATTACATTAACAGTGGAATGAAACAACTATTTTTTCTTAGTGGGTAATAAAACTATGGCATACCTCATAAGCAATGACATTTTAGATCCAAAGAGATGCATTTTTCAGAGACAGAAACTGAAGCTGAGGTAAGTGTAGCTACTTCTGGGTGTGATACTGGCATTGGCCCTAACATTGTCTAAGGCCAACTCTGTTGCTCTTTCTGTGGCACACTGATAGGCGCTGGGCAAAGAAAAGAGACATTAATCCTGTCATTTTACAACCATGATTCTGAGTTCTCTCTTATTTGACTACAACAAGACAGTGCACACTGATAAGTAGAAAGTTTACCTTTTTTCTTTTTATTGACGGAAAAGGGACATTCTCTTATGTGACACAATTTAAAGTAAAAAGTCATTTCCTCTTCAGGAATTTTGCACTAATTAAAAAGAAAAAGAAACTCAACCCAAATCCTTACATCCTCTTTAACAGGGAATAGTTGAGTCTCTTAGAGACATGGCATCCACAGGTGAACTCAAGCTGGGGAGCCTGCAGCCATACTACTGTGGAATCAGATCTTGGAAGCTAAGCAGGGTCAGGCCTGGTTAGTATTTGGATGGGAGACTGCCTGCTGTAGGCTTTGGAGAAGGACCTGGCAAAAAGAAAATATCAATACACTATTGAAAACCCTATGAATAGCAGACAAGCATTGACAATAGTGTTTCACCTGTTGTACATAGGGTCACTATGAGTCTGACACTGACTTGATGGCACCTAAAAACAACAAGCTGGGAGAGACAGGTGATCAACCTGGGCTTCAGGCTGTAACCATCATAGATACTTTTCAAAAATATCAGAGCCTGAGCCTCCCTTGGAGGTTCTAATGTAATTGTTCTCAGTGGGGCTTGGGTATCTGTGAAATCTTTGTGTCTTCTTTCCCTGCTCCTGCCCCTCTCTCTTTTTCTCTTTCTCCCTTTCTCTCTTTCTCCTCTCCTCTCCCTCCCCCCTTTTCTTTTTCTTTCTTTATATATATATATTTTGTGTGTGTGTTCTTTGTATATTCTAGGTATTAATCTGTTAGATATATAGCTGATAAAGATTTTGTCCTATTCTGTGGGATTTCTCTTTATTCTAGTAATTGTTTCTTTTGCTGTGCAGAAGCTTTTTAATTTCATGCAATCTCATCTGTCAATTCTTGCTGTAATATCCTGGGTTACTGGAGTCCTTTTAAAAAAGTTATTGTCTATGCCTATATCTTGAAGTGTTTTCCCTGTGTTTTCCTCTAGTATTTTCAATGTTTCAGGTTTTACATTAAAGTCTTTGATCCATTTTGAATGGATTTTTGTACATAGTGAGAGATAAGGACTTATTTTTCTTTTTTTACATGTGGATATCCAGTTTGCTCAGCACCATTAGTTGAATAGGCTGTTTTTTCTCCAATGTATATTTTTGGCACCTTTGTTGAAAATCAGGTGTCTGTAGCTATGTGGGTTTATTTCTGTGTCCTCTATTGTATTCCATTTGTCTACATTTCTGTTTTTGTGCCAGTACCATGCTGTTTTTATTACTTTGGTTTTGTAGTAGACTTTGCTATCAGGTACTGTGATGCCTCCTGCATGGCTCTTTCTGCTCAGGATCACTTTGCTGTTTAGGTTCTTTTGTGCTTCCATATAAGTTTTAAGATTGTTTTTTCTATCTGTGAAGAATATCATTGGACTTTTGATAGAGATTGCATTGAATCTATAAATAACTTTTGAAAGCATGGCTATTTTTACAATATTAATTCTGATGATCCATGAGCAAGGGAGGGCCTTCCATTTTCTAAGTGTCTTTTAAAATTTCATTCTTCAGTGTTTTGAAGTTTACATTGTGGAGGTCTTTCTCCTCCTTGGTTAGGTTTATTCTCAAATTTTGTTATTGTTGTTGAGGCTATTGTACAATGGATTGTTTTCTTGATTTTTTTCTCAACATGTTCATTATTGGTGTATAGAAATGGTATTGATTTTTGAATGTTGGTTTTGAATGTTAATTTTTGAATGTTGATTTTGAACATTGGCCCTGCTACTTTTCTGAAAATATTTATCAGATCTAAGAGCTTTCTGGTGGAGTCTTTAGGATCTTTTAGGTATAAGATCATATCATCTGCAAACAGGGAAAATTTGACTGATTTTCTATTTGTATCCCTTTTCTTTTTTTCCTCTTGCCTTATTGCTGTGGCTAAGACTTTAATCACTATATCAAGTAAGAATGGAGAGAGTAGATACCCATATCTCATTCCTAATTTTAGAGGAAATGCTTTTAACTTTTTCTCTATTCAGTATAATGTTAGCTCTGTTGTTGTTAGGTGCTGCAAGTCAGGTTCTACTCATAGCAACCCTCATAGGGTTTTCAGTGGCTGTTTTGGTATTGCTTCCAGAGTGGATTGCTACATCCTTCTCCCGTTTGTGCAGCACTGGGGATTGAACTGAGGGCCTCAGAGAGCACAGAGCAGTGTTCTACCAACTGAGCTTAACCCTAGCCCAATGTTAGCTATAGGTTTGTTGTATATAGCATTAATTATGTTGAGGTATGTTCCTTCTGATCCTGATTTCTTCAAGGCTTTTATCATGAAGGGATGTCAGAAATGCCTTTTCTGTATCTATTGAGATGATCATGTGATTTCTATCCTTGAGCTTATTTATGTGCTATATTACATTTATTAATTTGTGTATATTGAACAATTTTTGCATCCCTGGAAAGAAACCAACTTGATCATGGTGTATGAGCTTTTTTATGTGTTGCTGCATTCAATTTGAAAATATTTTGTTCAGAATTTTTGTATGTATGTTCATGAAGGAAATTGTTCTATAGTTTTCTTTTTTTGTTGTGTCCTTGTCTGGTTTCTGTATCAGGGTAATACTAGCTTCATACCATGAGCATTAAGACCATTTACATTGGTGGTTATTATTGAAAGGAATTTGATGTTTCCTGTAATTTTCTTTGTTATTTTCCTTGTTGGTTCAAGTATTAATTATTCTTTTATTTCTTCACTCTTCATATTAGGTGTTTGCTGTTTTACTAGTTGGATATATTTGCTTCTTTCTTGGTTCTCATCTTTATATGTGTTCTTATCATGGGATTTATTCTTTCCAAAGTGCTTATATTTAAGTCTGTCTTCTTTTTTCCTCTGTGTGTAGGATTCCTTTAGTATCTTTTGCAATGCTGGCTTATTGGTCAATAATTGTTTAAATTGGTGTTTATCTTGGAAGGTATTTATTTCTCTATCAGTTTTGAAAGATAGCTTTGCTAATATTCTTGATGGCAGTTGCTTACTTTCAGGGCTTGGTATATGTCATTCTATATTTTCCTGGCTTTTAGAATTACTAATGAGAGGTTTGATGTTATTTTGATGAGTTTGCCTTTGTGAGTTGGTGTTTTTCTCTTGCAGCTTTTAATATTGTTTCCTTGTTCTAAAGTCTTGGCATTTTAACTATAATGTGTTGTGGATAGGTTCTTTTCTGATCATGTCTATTTTGGGTTTTATTTATTTATGGGGTACTTGGTAGTTGAACTAAGGGCCTTACACATACTTTGCAAGCACTCCACCATTGGACTGCACCCCCCAGCCCATTTTTTATTTTTTATTTGAAGTCTGGGTCTTGTTAAGTTATACAGGCTGCCTCTGGACTCAAACTAACAGTCCTCCTGCCTCCATCTCCTGAGTCACTGAGATTACAGATGTTTGCCATTGTGCCCAGATATTTGGAGTTTTAAATGCCTATTTGTGTTTGGATGTCCACTTATTTCCGCAGATTTGGGGAATTCTCTGCTACAATTTTGTTAAATAGGTTTTCTATGCCCTTAGTTTTAGTTTCAACTCCTTCTACTCCTTGAATTCTTAGGTTTCATGTCTTGATCATGTCCCAGAGTTCTTATAGTATGTGGTTATGTTTGTTTGTTTGTTTGTGGATAGTACTGGGGAGTAGAACCCAGGGCCTCACACATGCTTTTTGCCAGTACTCAACCACTGAGCCATAATCTCAGCCCATTTTTTAGTTCGTACTTTTGAGACAGGATCTCACTAAGTTATGCAGGCTGTCTCTGGCCTTGCTGCTTCCTCCTCTGCTCTCTCTTCTGCAATCCTGATCCCCTTCTTTCCTTTTAATTCTTTGTTGGCTTGGAATACACATTATGTGTTTTTCTTGTACTTGTTGTCCTTCCTATCACATATTCCTCATTTTTGAAATTCTACAAAGCCTGTATTTATTCAGTATATCTCTTTTCTTACACATAAGAAAAGAGTCTCTTGGTTCTTTCTCTTCCCCCAAACCAGGCCTATACTCTTATTACCAATTTTTTTTAAATCCCACAAAATAGTTACCTTTATGATTATGAAATAAATATACCACATTTGTACTTTTTTTGTCAATTTTGATGTGCATTGTCCTTTGGATTCTTTCTTTCTTTCTTTCTTTCTTTCTTTTTTTTTTTTTCGGTACTGGGGGTTGAACCCAGGGCCTCGTGCTTGCATGCTTTGCAAGTGCTGGACCACTGGGCTGAACCCCCAGCCCATTTTTTTTTGTTTGTTTTTTACTTTTTTTTTGAGACAGGGTCTCGCTAAGTTATGCGGATTGCCTCTGGTCTTGAACTTGCGATCCTTCTGTCTCTGCCTCCCAAGCCACTGGGATTACAGGCATATGCCACAGTGCCCGGCCTTGGATTCTTTCTTGCTAACATCTATTCTTCAGCATTCTCTTATTCTCCCAGTGAGAATCTGTGGATGGTTCCAGTACAAATCTTGTATGTAATAACTGTAGAGACTAAGCACTTATTCAAAGACTATCTTAGTTCTGTTATAGATGATTTGCTTGGTATGGTATTCGAGATGGATAATAATTTTCTCTTACTGTGTGGAAGATACTACTCTCTTTTGACAATGATTGTTGCTGATGCTAGATCTATTGTCAGTCTAATTGTCGTTCCTTTGTAGGAATCTGTCTTTTCTCTCTGGTAGTTTTTATAATATTCTGTAGTTTGACAATGCACTATGGCTGTGGATTTATTTTTATTGATTCACATTGCTTCTCAGAATGCATTTTCAAACTGTGGACTCTTATAGTTCTTCAGCACTTGTACATTATTAGCTAGAAACTCCTTGAATATTACTTCTCTTCCATTAACTCTGTTTCCATGGAATTGATTAGTTGTATTTTGAAACTTCTCAATATAGTCTCCATGTCTCTGAACTGCCCTTTCATATTTTTTCCTCCTTCTCAGTAGCATGTTCTTAGTACATTTTTTCTATTTTCTAGTACTTTTTTGAGTGTAAGCAAATTAGAGATGATCTCGTATCTATTAAGTTTTTCAGTTCTTGTATTTTTCTTTTATTCTGTTTTGCATGTACCTCCTCTAATTTCATTAGTGCCTGTTTTTGTTTCACTTCTTATGAATGTTATTCATTTATTTCTGTAAGGATCCTGTAAAAACAAATGCTTTTTAAAAGTTTTAATTTATTTTCATTTTTAAATTTTTTTGCAATATTTGGGGGTTGAACTCAGGAACTCGCACATAGTTTGCAAGTGTTATACTACTGAGCTGTACCTCCAGCCCTGTTTTTCTTCTTCTTTCTTTTTCTTTTTTTTGAGTCAGGGTCTAAATTTCACAGATTGCCTCTGGCCTCAAACTCGAGATCCTACTGCCTCGCTATCCAAGTCACTGGGATTGCAGGCATGTACCACTGCACCCAGCCATAAACCCTTTTTAGATTTTTATTTTCATTGCCTTTGCAGTATTGGCTGGCATTCATTGGTTGTCTTTGTTCATTGAGAGATTTTCACTCTCTCTTTCCCGCTCTGTTCCCTCATCCTTCTCTGAATGGTCGTCTCTATTCCAATCACCCACGAGTCTGAGCTGTCTCAGAGCCATGTCCTTTGTAATCCTGAGTAGGTTACAGTTCCTGCATTTGTGGGCAGGGTTGCTCACGTGGTCTTAGTTTCAGGATCGTGCCAGTCTCCTCTTGTCTCCATGGGTTTGCATCTTCACCATCTATGCTGATCTGAGAGTTTTTCCCTATTCATTTTGATTCCTTGATTGATGACTATGCTGCTCTGCCCATTTTTCCTTATGTCACTGTTGGATCCTGCAAAATGCAACCAGAGCAAGCAGGCCTGAGTTGTTCCTGCTAATTTTGTTTAGAGACAAATAGGAGTGACTGAGCCTACTGATCAGATTGCTTTGGGTCTTAGTAGCTATGTCACAGTATGGTTAGGATATGACTGGCTTAAGTGTGACTCCTAGCAGGTCCACTGTGTCCCCTCTAGCTTAACACTCTCTCTTCTCAGCTCACCTGGCATAGACTGATGCCCTAGTGTAGAGGGGCATGAAAGGGCTGCCTTTGGGTCAGACTGATTCAGACACCTATCTTTCCCAGTGCTTTGCCTTAAACTTATTTCTAGTCCCTGAAATGTGGAAGGGGGCAGTCTTTGTGGCCGTGTATTGTGCATAGTTACCACACACAGGAAGCCAAGGGGCCTGAAATCCAGCCTGTGTCCCACCTAAGCTATGCACCCGTGGTGCTGCGTCCACCCAGAGAGAAGGCCTTCTAATTTACACATCGGTTAGACTGGAGTAGTCCTGCGTGAACACATCTACAGTCTCTTCCCAGGCTTTCCTTTGCCTTAGATAACATGGTCAAGCTGTAAACCTCTCCTTTGTCACCGTTATAGACAGAGTGTTGTTGAACCCCATACTGGGGATGCTTTCCCACTGGGTTTTTGGTGAAGGGAGGGTTAGAGCCTAGCACCAAGTTGTCATGCTACCCTACTGTCTGGTGGAAGAAGGGTCAGAGGCTGGGCTTCCTTCCTTATTTCAGTGTAGAGCTGGTAGGTGAGGTATCAGCTTCATTTTAGCTGAGTTAAACTCAGACATTCTCTCCAGCTCATACTCCCAACCTCATATGCCCAACGGGCCAAGTCAGCTCCCAGCCTTTATTCTTTTTGTGTGCAGTGCCTCCGACACTGAACTTGTACCTAACACTACCCTCTTCCTCAAAGTTATGCTGCCACGTCTGGCATAAGCTATTGGAAATTTGCCTCAGGTTCAATCAATAGCACTAATAAAAAAATAAATAAATAAAATTTTAAAAAATCCCCAAGAAGGAATTGGAAATCTCTCACCCTGCAGGGCTGCCTTGAACCTCAATATTAAAAATCATTTTAGTCTTATTCCTTTTCAAGGGACCTTTCTGCACTAGTGGCCAAGACAAGATAAACACATGTGTTTCCAGAAACAAATACATGCTTCCCTTTTTTTAAACACTGGTTGGTCTTCAGCATCCTTACTACTTTTTGTACTTGTCAGAACTTGCCAGAGAATTCCTTCAGGGAGGTTTAGGAGATGACAGAAGGAGAAGCTCATTTGCAGTGAGAAGGAAAAGCAGTAATTATGAGGGCAGAGAAAGGTAGAGAAAGAAAATCAAGGAAATGAATCTGGGAACAAGTCCAGTCAACCATGGGTTTCATGTTGTCGTGAGTTGGAAGTCTGAGATCAAGAATGTCTTGTATCAGCCACTGTCCCCAAAACTATCTTGCAAGGACCAGGGAATGACTATAAGGGACCATGAGGAATTAGTCTTACAGCTGCGAGGTATGTGATGTGTAGTGAGTTAGCCTAACAAACTGAAGTTCAGAAGTATGGAGACTTTTGATGAGCTTTTCTTTTAGGGGTATTTTACTAGTCCAGAGAGAGTTCATTAGTGGATGTGGAGGAAAGCATTGATGGTTGGAGCACCACTGATATTTTTGTATTGGAAGCTATTTTCAGCTAGTTACTGAGAATATCTGGAAGTCTATATATGCTTTCTATGATTGCCATAAAGAAAATAACTATAGGCCTTTGAAGACAACAGAGCAGTGGCAAATAAAATTCCTAGAGAACTAAATGGGCAGGGGCCCTGACCTCATGGACTTTACCAAATTATCTATAAAACAGAATCTGAGGTGCCTGTTTCCTCTCAGACCACAGAAATCAAATGTAGATATATAAATGTCATTGACACCATGGGGGAGATAAAGGAATTACACATACAAACAACGGAGCAGAGAGCATGTTCTTATGGCTGCTGCATTTACAGAGTAGGAGAGGAAGTTTGTAGGTGGATTACAGACTGATGAGAATGGAAATTGAGACCTACTAGAAAATAAGGTTTTCATGATTGTGGCCACTTGGGGTGCTGAGCAGTCAGAGTCTGGAGAGTTTTCCTGCATTGTACTGTTTCTGTTTCTAGTTTTCCTTCTATTTAGTCATCCGTTCCTTCTGTTCTACCATTTTATCACCTGCTAACAGTAATCTTCCACCACCATCAAAGAAGCTTTTGCTATCTGCCTCTACCCACTGGGGGGAAAATACATTTCCTATAATGCACTTTTTGTATTTCACATGCATGACCTTATTCCATAGTCTCAATAATTCCATGAGATAGTAGTGTGAGAAATCATTCAGAAAATCTTGAAATGATAATTAAAATCCCAAGGCCTGAATGTCTAAGGATGTTTCCCTCACACAAGAACAGATAAGCCTCAAGAATACTAGAAAATTCTGACAACTATTTTTAGATCAGGTTGACAAGGGGCACTGCAAAAGATCTGTAAGATCTTTTCTCATTAATGGAAAATGAATAACATATGCTTTTCATTGGTTCATTTTAATAAACAAACATTTCTGGGTATCATATTTGAATCTATGCGTGTCAGTAGCAAGTCAGGAAATATTGATACCTTTCTAGGCACTTGTAATGAAGTAACATTCCTTGCCAAGGGCTTGAAATTGTTACACTGGCTCAGGAGAGTCATGGAAAGCTGAGCAATTGATTTCTCAGTGGAAGTCCTGAACTGGCCAATTTGTAGTAAACTTGGTTATTCAACCTCTATTTTCTAGCTTAAAATGAACCCTTTGATCTGAGGTATATTCTCCAACTTAATCCGCAGACTTTCAACAGTTTTAGAGGGCTACAAAATCAGGTACGGATTAGAATTGTATGTAGATTGGATTTGTACTTTATAGCTAGGCAGTGAATTCAATCTGCATACAATTCTAATCAGCATCTGATTTTGTAGTCCTCTAAAACTGTTAAAGTCTGTAGCCATACCACCCTGGCATCCAATTCCATCTGATTTTGGAAGCTAAGCAGGATTGGGTGTGGTTAGTCCTTGGATGGGAGACCACCTGGGAATACTGGGTGCTGTAGATTTGAGAAAAGGAACCTGCAGCCCACTCTCAAAAA
The DNA here is from genome assembly GCA_007922755.1 of Pedetes capensis. Classification (NCBI taxonomy): domain Eukaryota; kingdom Metazoa; phylum Chordata; class Mammalia; order Rodentia; family Pedetidae; genus Pedetes; species Pedetes capensis. Next base: position 33,872 of record VMDO01015784.1, read on the forward strand.
CAATCTGCTATTGAGAACCCTATGAATAGCAAAGAAGCACTAACAGTAATGCCAGGCATGGCAGTGTTGGGGAGTGTTTCATTGTGTTGTACATAGGGTTGCTATGAGTTGGTCACGACTCCAGGGCACTTAACAACAACATTTCAGTCCTACCTCTACTGTGGTCAAATGAGTCTCTTCCTTTACCAAGTCAACCATGTTTGTTCATTTTTACTAGTTGGAAGAGACCACAAACCTACTCATTTCCTTATTAGCAATGATACCAGAAGGTCACAATAAATTTACATACCAGATAAATTCCCATTCATGGTCTGAGAGAAAAGTTAAAAATATTTATATAAAAATAAAATGTAAAAAATATCAAAATCCCAACCTATTAATGGATTCAGTTCTTACTGACATTCCTTTCTCTTTCTACTTTGCTTTAATTTTGTGATGTCTTTGGGCTTCCTGGAGTGAATGATGACTTGTGTTGAATAAAATAGAATCTGTTCTTGAATCCTGCTGGTATAAACTCTAAGGAAAATAAATGAAAATAGATATAAGTTCCAGGAATAAGTCAGACTGTGTACATAAAAACAAATACATAAATCAGTCATTTCTTTCTGGTAGGTAAGAGCAGTCCACAGGGAAGAGTCTATCTCCTTGTCCATATGTAAGACCTCACTCAAACTATTTGTTCATGTATCCATTTGTAGTGAGATATGGGCTTTCTTCCTTCCTTGCCTCCTCTTCATTATCACTCATTCTTGGGAGGAATCTTTGGTAAGATGAAGAAAAAAGATGGAGGCTCTGCCAGCAAAACAGTAAAGAAGTCAAATAGTAGTGTCAGGAAAGGTGGTGCCATCCATAGTATCCCTCTCAGACTCTAAAGGACATAACAGTTGATTTGCACTCACCTCCCTCAAGGATAGAGCCAGGACCATTAGCGGGGGAAACATAAGTAGCAGAAATAATGGGAACATAAGGAGAAGTGAAACAGAAGGGAGACCAGAGAGAAAAGGACTTACCAAAGCCCACCTAAGACAGGCTTTTCAAGGACTAAGGAGTGACTTGGGGCTGGGATTTAGCTCAGTTGGTAGAGCGCTGCGCTGCAGTCTCTGAGGTCCCAAGTTTGATTCCCAGCACCCCAAAAATGGGAGAAGGACCTGGCAATCCACTCCCAAGGCAATCCCAAAAACAGTCAGCTATTGAAAACCCTATGAGGGTCTCTATGAGTCGGATACCACTCGACAGCACCTAACAACAACAACAAGGAGTGACTTGAGAGGGAAGGTACAGAGACTCATGCATATTTGCAATAATCTAATCAGTAGGAAATCATTCATTTTGGTAAAATATAATTTGCCATCCAAACTGATACCCTTTTGCAAGTGAAAGGGGGCATATTATGCTGTTACAAAATTGTGGGACTATAAAGCAAATCTGGACATAAGGTCACAGGCTAAATCTATACATCCTGCCAGACCTCATGGACATAATTAATAGGTTATACCTTCAAGTCATTCAAAACACAGGTTTTAAGTACCAGTATATTAGGCTCTGGGGCAGGGATTTATCTCAGTTGGTAGAGCTCCATTCTATAGTCTCTGAGGTCCGGAATTCGAGTCCCAGCACTACAAAAATAGGAGAAGGATGTGGCAATCCCGAAACAGTCAGCCATTGAAAACCCTGTAAGGGTCGTTATGAGTCAGACACAACTCAATGGCACCTAACATCAACAACAACATATCTAGCCCTGCTTAGGCACTGAGGATATAAAGTTGACCTCTTCTGTTTTTGTCCCAGATAAGCTGTTCTTGTCTTGGCCCAGACTTACATAACACCAAAGAGCAGGGTACAACCCTCACAGTCTGCTTCACCAATTGTGATGTCTCTTACTAGGTTGTGTGCATACATGGCTCCATATGGTCTTGCCCACATGATGGTAGCTATACACCCTGAAGCATGAGGAGTCAGGGCTGTGTGATTTCCTTCTGCTTCTGCCCTGCATAGGCTGGTTTTAATCACATGCATGCCTAATCCTGTAGTGAATCTTATTAAGCCCTTTGCCCTTCCCCATTCCATCTGTTACATGTCTCATTCTCTATCTCCCAAATGGCATAAATGATATTTTTTTCTTATTTTTTTTTCTTTTTGTGTCTGATGTATTTCAGGAAGGAATGGAGTCAAGAATTGTAATCAGGCTGAAGTGGGTCTGGTGGAGGATTTTCAGTATCCTGAGTTACTTTCTTTTATGCTCCGCTTGGCTTATCAGCAAAGCCTCCTGTTTTTAATGCAGTGTACTCACTCGGGAGCTCTGCAGTTGGTTTCACAGACTTTCCTGCTAGGACCACAATTACTGTCTCCCCAGGGTGTAAAATACTCATAGAGCCTTGGGGCACACAGTTATGATGGCATCCCTTCGATCAGTAGGTCTGTGTCCCTCCCTCCCTTGCTACAGGAACCAGGTACCTGTTGGTTTGGCCTCAGTGGGCCTTTCTTACTAACCAAATCATCCATTCACATCAAAACCAACACAATTTGAAGATAGGCCTCAGTTTTTGTCCAAGGAATAGCAAAAAAGCACAATCTTCCCCAAGGCACATATTTCTGTTTATTGTAGTTTCTCTCTTTGGCAGGTATGATAAGGTCTTATTCTGAAAGAATGAAAAATATTTAAAAAATTTGTGGTGGTGTAGGAAGTTCCAAATTTGCCTCTTTTTCAGCAGTTATAACCCCGGACACTTGGATTCTGTCCCTCTTTTGTATTATTTATTTGTATTGGTATCTGTTTTCGCCCTTTGTAAGGTTATTTGAGGGAAGGATTCTTGTGTCTCTGTCATCTTTCAAGCCCTTCCTCACCCTGTTGTTAAATCCATTGCTTTCCAAAAAGAAAATAATTGATAAATATTTCCAACCTCATTAAGTATCTTTAGTCTATAAACCAGTAGTTTCCTTATTTGATGCTTCCTCTACACTTAAAGGCTCATTGAAAGTTTCTTAGATGGAAAGTGTGTAACCATTTAAGTATTACTACTCAAATGTCTTTTGAGCAACAAGGTCATGCCAAGGGTGTGAAAAATACAAAAGCCACTCCATTTTTAGTCCATTTAGTGGGGAGATTTTGACATTCTAGATGCAGAATCTTTAGTCTTCTAGTCACCTAGGGATGCAGGCAAAACATGGAGTTGGTGTAATGTCCAAACTTTTCATTCTCCTGTTTATGCAGTTGCTCTCTAAGATACACATCCACATCCACTTTGTACTGAATGTGTAACTAAAACAATGAATTCATGTTCTGGTAAGTGCAAAGCCAATGTAAACACAGCCAAGACCCAAAAGAATGGAGAAAGATTTATTACCTATGCAAGGAAGGAGAAGTATGGGAATCCCATCCAAATCAAGGCTCTTCCCTAAACAAAGGAAACGTGGGAATTTTATTTGGAAAGCCTATACATATTCATGTGGGAATGGCACTTTGGTGTGGATATAATTTCTGAGCATACTCAATCTAAGCTATACACTACTGGGCATGGTTAGATAGGGTCATAGTTTAGGAATATAAGATGGCAGACAGGCACAGTCCCTAAATGTGTTAGCTCTGCATTGAAGAAGAATGGTAGGTGGAAATATTTTAGATATCTATGGTCTGCATCACATGTGCCCACTTGAAATTCCTTTAATTGCTGTCTGAAGATTTTCACTTGCTTGGGCTGTATTTCATCCTCCTTCAGGTATGATACAGATAGCTAGAACCCAAGAGCCTCCCATGACTCTGGCAAAGGTCAGACCCCAGATAATGCTACTGCTGGGTGGCCTCCTTTTAGCCAACCAGGAATGAGACAGTGAGGGAGAAAGGCCTAAGATTAAAAAGCACCTCAGGCCAGCTGGGCTATAAGAAAAGACAGAAAAGATTTAAAGAGAGATCCTCAGAAGAAGGAGCCTTCAGCTGTCCCATCTCTGTGACTGCTAACATATAGAAAGAAAAGTGTTCAAGGCCCAGAACACTTGTCTAAACTAGGGCATGAACCCTGACTTGAAAGGAGTATCTAGAATCCCCACTTGGTTCTCTGACCAAATCCGGCTGGTGTGTGTCCCATCTTGGACAGTACACGAATCAATTAAGCCTAAAAAGCCAAGGGAATAAGACATAGGCATAATGGTTCCTTGATTCTCTGTGTCTTATTCCTAATGATTTAGTGTTTCAATCCAGTTGTAGTATACTTTCTAGCCTATTTTAATACTTTCATGTTGCTTCTCTCTATTTATTCATAGTCATGGGACTTCTGGTCAGGCAGAGATTATTATGCTTCATTGCCTCCTCTAGGTAAGACTCTGGCTGCTAGGATTTCCATTCCTGTTGTGTTTGATAATAGTCCAAATTTCAGCTTCACAGTTGGAAATGGTGAAATAAGAATTGACCATTATGAATAAATAAAGTTCAGGCATTTAGGACCTTAAATGAGAGTAAAAAATGTCTTATATCCATTTCTCTGTTTGAAAAGTAAACTCCCTGTTGTTCAGGGTTAAGTGGTGAGAAATTTGACATAGTACCTACCATTTATATAGTGAAAGTCATGAATTTGGTAGGAAGGCAGATGTCATACAGGAGCAACTCTGTGTGGGCATGCAACCCTGCATAAAGATTGTTTCCAGCCACCAAGTATGTGCCCCTGCCCTCAGACAGGAGGAAGGGGAGACTTTTTGTCATTGGCCCAAAGGGAATGCCTTTTTTGCAATTCTAATAATGCTGAGCCTTCTAGTCATCTACCTACCAAGAAAATGGGAAATTTCTACCAAGATCTGCGTCTCCATTATCAAACCACATTTTTGAATCAGTGAAGATGCAGAATATAGTCTTTTGAGTCCAGTAAGGTGGGGTTATTTTTATGCCTATTTTCATCATTTTGCTCTGCTTATTACCAGGAATAATCCAGAAATCCTGGCTATTAAACTTCTAGATAGCTCTTCTCTCTATTCCCTTTTTTGGGGATCCATAATTTTAAATTAAAAAATCCTGTCTAGCTTTGATTGATTTCAAGTCTGAATATAGTTATGAAATGCAGGTTTCTGGATTCTGGGCTTCAGCTCTAATTGTAGTGTCATAAGCAATTGCCAAGAAAGCCAACAGGAAAATAAAGCTTTCTAAACTGGGTATAAGCAGGCAGACTGTAGTAGAGAGCTTCCATGAAGTATGGAGATTGGGAGGAGATATGTGGGCTCTGGATTGGCTGAGAATAGGGTAAAATATCCTGATAAAACTGTATATAGAGGGACAGGATTTTTCGGGGGGTTATGATAGGTTGAACACAGGGCCTCACACATGCTAGGCAAATGCTCTACCACTGAGCTGCACCCCTGGCCCCTTGTTTATTTTGAAACAGGGTATCACTGAGTTGCACAGGCTACGTCTGTCCTCAAACCTGTAATCTGCCTGCCTCAGCCTCCTGAGTGGTGGTATTACAGGCATATGCCACCACACTTGAATTGTTAAACTCAGGTTTAAGGAAAACAATTAGACTCCACAATCGTGAATTATGTCTTATTAAGTGTCTCTGCAGCTACTAAAGTACTGTTTTATCTTTGATGGACACTGAATAAATAGTCAGTTGGACTGAATTTTCTGAAGGTAAGAACAAAGTTGGTAGAATGCCCTGATTTGAGTATTTTTCAGTTACTTTTCTCAGTACAATTCTGTGATTCTAGGGAGGCCAAGAGGCAAGAGAGAAAGCAGCAGGTTTGAGAATCTGAAAGTGATTCAGTGTAGATGAAACATGGAATGGGAGAGAATTCTGGTGACAGATGAGTTTGTAGAGGCATAAATGGAGGCCAAGTTATAGATATCTTCAGACAGGGCATTTGAACTGTATCCTAAAGCAGAGTGGAGCTACAGAAGGGTCTTCAGTGAGGGATATGACATGCTTAGATACATGCCTGGCAGATCACCAGGTGCAATGAAAACAATGGATTGGTTTTTTATTTTGTATTTTTTTTTTCGGTACTGGGGTTGAACCCAGGGCCTCGCACCTGCGTGCTTTACAAGTGCTGGACCACTGAGCTGCACCCCCAGCCCATTTTTTTACTTTTTGAGACGGGGTCTCGCTAAATTACATAGACTGCCTCTGGTCTTGAACTTGCAATCCTCCTGCCTCGGCCTCCTGAGTCCCTGGGATTACAGGCATGCACCACTGGGCCGAGTGGAAACAATCAATTGGGAGAGCTCAAGTAGAAACAGAGGAGCCAGTTGGCAGGCTGTTACAGCAACTTTGGGAAATTAAGATTTTGGTCTGAACTAGGCCAGTGGCAAAGAGAGTGGGGGAAAAGTAGATCAGTTCAAGAGGGAATTGATAGTCCTCAGTATTGGTTTGGGAGAAGGACCTGGCAACCCCCTCCCAAAAATCAGTCTGCCATTGAAAACCCTATGAACAGCAGAGAAGCACTGACAATAGTGTTTCCCCTGTTGTACAGAGGGTCACTATGTCGGATACCGACTCGACAGCACCTAACAACAGTATTGGTTGGATATGAGGGACACAGGGTGAGGAGGAGCAAAGAGTGAAATATGACACTCAGTTCATTTGAGCAACGTTTTGAGCAATGTTAGAAGGTGGTGCCATAAAAAGCCAAGATGTAGCAAGAGAAATGGGTGTGGGAGGCGGTACAGAGACATGATGAGTTCAGTTTTCTACATCCCAAGTGTGAGGAGCTTGTAAGACATTCTAGAGATGTGTAATTGGCAGTTGGATGAATAGATCTGAAGTTCTGAAAAAAAGCTGTGAAATGAGGTATAGATTTAGAAGTTTATGATGTGGATGAGAGTCAAGTTTGTTGAGGGAAATGCCAAGATTTAAGGGTGTGGCAGCAAGAGATGCTCATGAAGAAACCTAACCATTAGAGTTCAGGTAGATAGGAGGCCAATACAGAGAAGTGTGCTTGGGAAACAGAGATTTTAAAGGAAATTTTAATAGTCTGGCTTCCTCACTTTTAAGTCATCCAGGCTTTATGTTCCCAAATATTTCAGATTCCTTGCCATCAATAAGTCCTAGACTGGAGGGTAGGGGGAAAAAAAAAGTATGTACCCATTACTGTGTGAATGACATATTCCAAGGTCACTGATCTATATTGTTTAAACATATGTGGGTTCTGCTCTTTCTGAGGATTTTATCCAATTCTAAAGAGAATGAGGAGAAGTCCTCTTTATTCACTGTACAACTACACTTATAGTAGCCAGCAATGAAAATGGCCTATAAATACTCTGAGTACATTAAGGTAAGTACATTTGTTAAAAAGTTACGTCTTTTCGCTATGGTCTAATGTGATGATTGGTGAAAATGGAACTGAGGAGTGACAGGAAATATTAATGGAAAGTATCACATGATCCTTTGGCCTTAGAAAGAGCAATGGACTGTATCTGTCCTCAGAGGGAAAGTGTGAGGAGTAATGACCTTGATATATATTTTAAATATTCTGACAATGAAGTAATGGGTGCTGTTTTACTCTTTGACCAGAAGATTCTTCTTTGGGTGATCGGATCTACTATTTCAAGCCTGTTTAGAGGTCCACCTAAGGGTACAATAGCAGAAGCATCACAACAGCTGTATTTGTCCCTATTTCAGGCAGTGGGTGCTGTAAAAGGCGTGCTATAAGAGGCTGCAAGTGGGTGCTGTAACATTAGGGCCTGTTTTCCCTGCAGTGGGAAGAGAGCAAATCCAAGGTCTCAAGAAGGTGTGCTTTCCCCAAACATCCCACTCCCTATGCTGCTGATGAAGAGTTGATGATTCACATTTTGATGCCCCTCCACTCCTACTTTCTTCCTAAGAACACAAAATTTGAGTCAAGCTTGAACCTTGCTAAGAAAACAGATTTGCTCTTTTTAGTCATAGCAGCATTAGAATCTAAAGACAGACTCTGTGGGAAGGCAGATCCTTAGTTACCTCCTACCCAAGCTGTTGTAGGAATTTCAGATCTCTGCTTGCCAAAGTACTTTTATGGAGCTCAGAATTTTTTTTGGGGGGGTGGCGTTGTCAGGGGAGAATGTACAGCCTTGACTAACTCATGCCCCTTTCTGGGTCTGTTTTTCTTTCCTAAAGGGGGTCTGGATTAGGGAATCCTTGAGGGTCCCCTATCCCGTGTCCCCACAAGCTGGCTCCCCCAGCAGATAGTTTGCCCTTAGCCAGGTAAGTGAGCCAGGTTGCCTGGTAAGCGAGGCTGGCTCAAGAGTGCAGATCTATATTTGGACGAGGCAAGTCATGATATGCCAGTCTGCAGAGAGGAATCTTGTTTGCCGTGGAAACAGCATGGGAAGAGGTTTCTAAGTTGAAAACACACGTCCCTGTGGGGAATAGGAGGAAGACGAAGAACCTCATTTGCTTCTAAGGGATCTAGAAATAAGAATGGTTAGAGTCTGCCTGCCCTTGCCAGTGCTTGCCCAATACTCAGCCCTGATTAGTGTTTACCTGTGTGAAAAGTGTCCAGGTTTAAAGAATGGGTGTCTGAGGCAGATAAACCCAACAAACCTAGTTCTGGTACTTGGATCTTGTGTGACCTTGAATTAATTGTTGGACTTTCTGTACCTCACTTTCTTTCTCTGTTAAATGAGGGTGCCTCATAGGCCTGAAGGAGGATTAAGTTGGTAGAGTGCTTGCTCTGTGTGCTCTGAGGCCCTGGGTTCAAACCCCAGCATCACAAAAATGGGAGAAGGACCTGGCAGCCCACTCCTAAAACAATCAGCCATCGAAAATCCTATGAATAGCAGAGAAGCATTGACATAGTGCTGAGCATGGCACAGTATCAGGGAGCATTTCATCTGTTATATGTAGGGTCGCTATGAGGCTGAATCGACTAAGTGTTAGGTGACACCTAACAACAACAAAAATGTAACAACAACAATGTATTTGATAGCAGTGTAGACTATAGCATGGGCAGACAGTTATCTCTCACCATCTGCAGTCCTCTTTATTTACGCATCCTTGCATGCTGTTCCCTCTACTTGGAATTCACCTTTAGTGCTTGGTGAGGTCCTCCTACATGTCCCAGTGCTTGGGTCCTCCTGGTGCTCCAGTAATTGTCCTTACATTCTGGTGACTGCCTTCTTGTATTTTTTTCTGGTTTTGCCCATCTGGATTACTGATCTGTGAGGGAAGGAACCTATCAAATACTGGTTATCTTTCTACAGTAGCTAGTAAGATTTGAAGTACACAGTAGAAGACTAAGCAATATTTGAATTAATCAATATAGAAAGAACTAAGAAGAGGGTGCAATATGTGTAGTGGCTAAGACCTTCATGGATCCTTAAAACAGCCTGCCTAGGGTTGAGTGCCAGTGCTGCCAGGTAAGAGCTTTGCAAATTTAAGAGAGTTGTTGGGCCTCTCTGTTCCTCAGTTATTTTATCTGTGTGATGGCAGAGGTAAAAATAGAACCTTTCCTAAGAGATTAAATAAGTTAGTTTAGACTAGTGCCGGGTACATATATAGAAACCTACCATTATTATTTTAAAGAACATGGGCTGAAGATCAGACAGTTCTGAGTTTAAAGCCTATTCTACTGATTACTTAATTATGTGACCTTAGATAGAAATATTGCAACTTTTCTGTGTTCCAGTTTCTTTCTCTGTAAAACAGGGATAATATACCTGCCTTATCAGTTGTTGTAAAGATGAAATTTAGATAAGAGGCCAGAACATAGTATGTGCTTGACAACTGATGGCTATTAAAGCCTGCTTTAGTCTCCTGGCAGCAGGTTTGATGGTGTCTACATGAAGCATTGTGGTAGCTCAGGCCCCTCTAGGACACTGAAAACCTGGGGCTCACCCTGATTGGAAAAGGGTGAAAGAAGAGTTGAACTGGGGGTGAGGTATTGTGGGTACATTGGAGGAAGGAGTGGGGATGTTACTTTGTGCTGGTTTCTAAACTGTTTCGCCTAAGCCTTCACCAAATTACGATATTAAAAATACGTTTGGAAGAAGCTGGAGACTTTTGTTTGTGTGAAGTTCCAAAACAGGTCTGTGCATGTCACCTTTCTGCCTATCTGCCATTATGTGAGGTATTTCTCATGTTTTGTCCTTATGTAGCCCACTGAGTTACCGTCATGGTGATAGTGCAGGTGCAGGTGAGTGGGGATCTACCATCCTCTGCGAATATTGTTCTCAGAGAAGGTGAAATCTTCCAGGGAAGAGCTTGTGTATCTGAGGGATGGATGCAAGCTGGCTTCCTCTGAAACTACACCACGACCCATAGAGTCCTGATTTTTATGATTCAGGCTCTTGATTCTTACTCTGAGGTCTGATTTGGTCCTGAGTGATGTTTAAGGCCCAGTGGGTATATGTCTCCTTCTGATCTCATCAACCAGTGAGGGGCCAACTACTTTCCACTGTTTAGGTCAGAAATATTTGAGGGGGTGGTCTCAGTCAGGAGCCCTATTATGTGTGTTAGTCTTACGGGGAGATGTGGGAGGGAAGAGAAAGCAAGGAGAGGCAGGTTGACCTTGACACTCAGGCCTCTATGAGTCCCAGTGTAGTTTAACTAATATCCTAGGTAACTTTGCGGTACTTGCACAACAGGACTGGACGTTAGAACCACTCCTCCTGTATCATCTGAATCTGCATTTAGGCTTCTTGGTCTAAGCTTCTCATACCACTGTCTGTTCTCTGTCCTTTTACTGCTCCTTTGTTTTAAGATTAAATCCTGCAATGCAATTGTGTTATTCAGGCTTTGTATCACTAAGACAAATGCCTGAGAAAAATACCTTAAATGCGGAAGGATTTATTTTGGCTCATGGTTTCAGAGGGTTCAGTCTATGATTAGTTGGCTGCCTGTGCTTGGGCAGAACATCATGGCAGTGAAAGCATGTGGTGCAGGTTGTTTACTTCTTAGCAGACAAGAAGCAGAGAGGGAGCATGCTGACGCTGTGTTGGCTTTCCTCTTTTCTTCTGTTATTCCACCTGAGTCCTCAGCTCATAGGATGGTGCTATCTACATACAGGTTGGGTCTTCCCCCCCTCAGTTAATCTTCTCTGGAAATGCCCTTACAGATACACTTAGAGGTCTGCCTCACCAGCTACCTGTTGTTTTTGTTAGGTGCTGTGGAATTGGGTCCAAACTTATAGCAACCTTTAAGGGGTTTCCAATGGCTAATTGTTTGAGATTGCTTTGGGAGTGGATTGCCACGTCCTTCTCCCATTTTTGTTGTACTGGGGATGGAACTCAGGGCCTCAGAGAGCCCAGAGTGGCACTCTACCAATGGAGCTAAACCCTAGCCCCAACCAACTTCCTAGGTGCTTCTAAATCCAACCAAGTTGACAATCAAAATCAACCATCACAACAATCAATTCTTTGATAAAGAGATATATTTCTACCTTAAAATTATAGACTTGCTAAATATTTGCTATATAATCTCACCATCTCATCAAAATTTTGTGGCTTCATTGTCAGTAGTGCCAACAATTGTTTTCAAATATCAAGATATCAGTAACCACTTCTTTTTTCATTATCTCAAAGTTCCTTATGATTATAGTCTTATTTTCACTATGTTCTGGCAAGGGAAGGGACCATGATTAACTTCGTTTTGTAGAAAAAAATTCAGATGTGGGGAAATTTAAAGAAGATGGTTATGTTTAGGTGGTTGACCTGGATATAACAGTTCAGTTGTTCTTACCATGACTGTACACCTGAGGAATTTAAAAAAATACTCATGCCTGGGTCCCATTCCCAAACCAATTAAAAGTGACACTCCATTAAGGTGATGTCAGGACAGGTGTTTTTTAATCTTTTGGGTTGAACTTGAGGGGTAAACACAATTGAGAGTCACTGCTGAATTTACTATAGAAATAAGCCTTTTCAATTTTATTATATGGATTAGGAAATCACATGAATGACTACAAAATAATTTTTTAAGAAAATGTAGCTGATGATGTAAAATTAAAATTTACTTTCAGCTGTTACTTTTCAAACCAATAACCATTTGGCATATGAAGGTTTCTGGTGAGCAACAACTACAAGGCTTTGTCCTTGTATGTTTCATTTTAAAAAGTAGAATTTATGGGTTCTCACACATTTTATCAGGATCTTTTTTTGGGGGGGTACTAGAGGTTGAACCCAGAGCCTTCATGCTTGCATGCTTTGTAAGTGCTATACCACCAAGCTGTACCCCCAGCCCATTTTTTTGCTTTTTTGTGACATGGTCCCCCTAAATTACGCAGACTGCCTCTGGTCTCGAACTTGCAATCCTCCTGCCTCTGCCTCCCAGTTGCTGGGTCTGGTTCGGGATCTTAAACCATGAGTATATTGGTATTACCCATCTGTGTACTCTGGTATATGATTATGCTAACTTTAGTGATTTTCCCAAAATGTTGAGCAGAGTGCCCTTAGGGGGCTATTCTGAGTTGCTTTTTTTCTGAGTAGGGCTGTTTTCAACTACATGCCCCAACACACTTCCCAGCCCCCGCCATCCTGATCTGCTCCCTGGGTCCCAGTTATGTAAGTGCAGTAGTCAGCCTTGGTAACTGTTGGTGTGTATCTTTTCGGTATGTGAGGGTAGAAATTATGTCAAGAGCCACTTTCTGAGAAGTTCCTGCTGTGCTCTAATATGTGTGGTATGTTCATCTTTTTCTTTAGAACTTTGTGTGAAAATGCCAATCTAATAGTTGCAAAAAATCTGGGACTGGAAATTCCATGCATTTTCTTTGAAAGGATGATGCAGCTATGGCTGAATTCTGTCCTTCTTAGGAGTACAGTTCAGGGCAAAAAGGAAACCATTCTGTTTTAAGATATTCCCTAGAATTGCACCTGTAGCTGAGTCCTCCTTGAACTGTTTTGGGATTCTTCAAGTTTCTGGCTTGGCTGGGTTTCTTTTGGAGCCAAAGCGAATTTAATCATTAGCATTAGTGAGTTGATGCTCATTAGCATTTGTGAGGAATATCTAAATCACACCGACAAAGGGTGTGAAACTCTAGTTTGTAGAGGGGCGGTGGTGAGTGGGATTGTTTCTTCTTGGATTAATAGTAGTTATTTTTCTTGGTGCAGATCCATTCTTCTCTGTGTGAGAATGTTTAACATTCATTCATACTGCTAGGTAAGCATCTCATTCAGTAAATTTCTAAAAAATGCACATTAAAAAAAAAACCCTTATCTTAAAAAATTCACAAACTTAGCAAAATGTTTCCTTTGTCATGATAACTTGTTTAGAAATCTGAAAAGATCTTTTGATGTGGGATAGATCATTCCTTGCCATGGTCACTCAAGCAAAGAGTTAACTGAAGCCAGACGAGCTTCTCTGGCATCCTATAAACTTTGTGCAGTAGCCTCGCATGGGGCTGCCAGAGGCTGATATTCATTTGTTTGTATGTGAAGCTTTCATTCTCAAAGTCTTAGACATCACATACCAGGACAGATGATTGTGCAAAGCAGAGACTAACTCAAGTGTTTCCTAGCTATTCTGGTGGTGTTTAATATGTCTAATTCTACCTGACAATGTTTGCCACTTTGTTGTCTTAACAGAATTTTCATTTTGGTGGCAAGTGAGGATTAATTTTTCGTGTCCAGTAGTCATAATCATGATTGTGTCTGCCCACATATATAGATGAGTCTTCTCATAAAACATTTAGCTTTGAGATTCTCAGTCCTCCCTTTGTATTGCACTGTTCATGAGCTTCTTCCTGGAATTATGTGGCTCTGTGAGGTGCTCTGAGGATGCTAAGGAATTGTGCAGGGGGCTCGTGCTGAGAGGCCTAGTCAGAAAGGTCTTTTAGGACACTTGAAGGCTCTGTTGCTTCCCTTTTCTCTGTTTGCAAGACGGTCCTTTGGTCTGAATGTGGCAACAGCACCCCCTAGTGTGTTACAGGATGAAAATGGGCTCTTAGTTAATAAGTTGAGGTGTTCTGGCTTCACTGAGTGGAGTGTAAGAAATAGGCAGCTTGGCATTTATTAAGCAGTATGTTGTTGTTGTTAGGTGCTGTCAAGTGGGGTCTGCTTCTTAACGACGCTATGCACAACAAAAGGAAACACTCCCTGACACTGTGCCATGCCCACCACTGTCAGTGCTTCTCTGCTCTTCATAGGGTTTTGATGGCCGATTGTTTTGGGATTGGGCTGCTGAGTCCTTCTCCAAAGCCTACAGCACCTGGTATTTCCAGGCGGTCTCCCATCCAAATACTAACTATTGTTGTTAGGTGCTATGGAATTGGTATCCGACTCACAGTGACCCTACATACAATGGGAGGAAACACTATTGTCAGTGCTTCTCTGCTGTTCATAGTGTTTTCAATGGTGGATTGATTTTTGGGAGTGGGTTGCCGGGTCTGTCTCCCAAGCCTACAGCACATGGTGTTCCCAGGCAGACTCCCATCCAAGTACGAACCAGGCCCAGCCCTGCTTAGCTTCTGAGATCTTATGGGATCGGACGCCACAAGGCTACGGCTGCAGGCAGCACTAACTATGTTGTTGTTGTTAGGTGCCATCAAGTTGAGTCCAACTCATAGCGACCCTATGTACAGCAGATCGAAACACTTGCAGATTCTGTGCCAGGGATATGATCTTATTTATGTTTAAGCCCATTGTTGCAGACACTGTGTCAATGTATCTGGTGGAGGGTTTTCCTCTTTTGCGTTGACTTGCCACTCTCTCAAACATGATGTCTTTCTGTAGGGATTGATCTCTCCTGACTACATGTCTGAAACATGTAAGATGCAGTCTGGCCATTCTTGCTTCCAAGGAGCACTCTGGTTGAACTTCTAGGACAGATTTGTTGGTTCTTTTGGCAGTCCATGGTATATTCAATAGACATCTCCAGCACCATAATTCAAAAGCATCAATTCTTTTCCTGTCTCACTTGTTCAATGTCCAGCTTTCACAACCATATGATGTGAGTGAAAATACCATGGCATGAGTCAGACGCACCTTCGTCTTCAATGTGCCATCTTTGCTTTTCAATACTCTAAAGAGATCTTTTGCCACAGCTTTTCCTAGAGCAATGCGTCTTTTGATTTCTTGACTGCTGCTTCCACGGGTGTTGATTATAGAGCCAAGCAAAGCAAAATGTTGGACAACCTCAATCTTTTCTCCATTTATTGTGAAGTTGCATACTGACCCAGTCATAAGGATTTTTGTTTTGTTGATGTTTAGTTGCAACCCCGTATTGAAGGCTATGATCTTTGGTCTTCATCAGTAAATGTTTTAAATCCTTTTCACTTTGAGCAAGCAGAGTTGTGTCATCTGCATAATGCAGGTTGTTAATGAGTCTTCCTCCAATTCTGATGCCACACTCTTCCTCATAAAGTCCAGCTTCTCGTATTATTTTTTCAGCGTATAAATTGAAGAGATAGGATGAAAGTATATAGCCCTGATGCACACCTTTCTCAACTTTAAAACAGGCAGTGTTTCCTTGTTGTATTTGAACAACTGCCTCCTGGTCTACGTATAGATTTCTCATGAGCACAATTAGGTACTCTGGTGTTCCCATTTTCCAAAGTGTTATCCATGATTTGTTATGATCCACACAGTCAAATGCCTTTGCATAGTCAATAAAACATAGATAGACATCTTTCTGATATTCTCTATTTTCATCTACTATCCACTTGACATCAACAATGATATTCCTGGCTCCCCGCCCTCTTTTGAATCCCGCTTGGTTTTCCGGAAATTCCTTGTCTATATACTGCTGTAGCCGCTTTTAAATGATCTTTAGTAGTAGAATTTTGCTTGTGTGTGATATTAATGATATTGTCCAATAGTTTCCACATTCAGTTGGATCCCCTTTTTTGGGAATAGGCACAAATATGGATCTCTTCCAGTCAGTTGGCCAAGTAGCTGTTTTCCAAATCTGTTGGCATAAACATGTTAACACCTCCAGTGCTGTATCTGTTTGTTGAAACATCTCTATTGGTATCCCATCAATTCCTGGAGCCTTGTGTTTCACCAGTTCTTTCAAGGCGGTTTCCACTTCATCCTTCAATACCATTGGTTCCTCTTCATATGCAACCTCTTGGAATGGTTGGTCATCTACCAATTCTTTCTTGTATAATGACTCTGTGTATTCCTTCCACCTTCTTTTGATGTTTCCTGCATCATTTAATATTTTCCCTGTAGAATCTTTCACTACTGCCACTCGAGGCTTGAATTTTTTCTTCACTTCCTTAAGCTTGAGAAACA
>VMDO01015785.1:0-20231 GCA_007922755.1 Pedetes capensis
TCAATTCTGATAACTTGGATTGGGTATCAAGCAAAGTGGCTTGATTTTTCTTAATCATTTCTAACTGTGATGACAGAGCAGTTTCCAAATTAGAAACCTTTCTTTCAATTATCTCCAGTGTATTTTTAGTATTTGTCTTTATTTCTCTTAGCATGTTTATAACCATGACTCTGAACTCCGACTCAGAGATCTCTAGTAATTGTGAGTCGTTTGTGTTATCTGTGAAGCCTTCAGCTCCATCCTTCCCCCTTATGGTTTTTGTTGTTTTATTTGATTTTCCCATAGCGTGGTTCGGAAAACAGAATCTACCAGTCCGACTCCAGGGGGGTAAGGGTTAGGCGATAGATTCCGTTTCTCTTCTGTGGGGTAAGAAATAGGGGGGATCTGGTGATAGAAGAGGTGGTAGGAAGAGGTAGAGGACAGAGGTTAATAGAAATTACCGTCAAAGTTAATATTGAGGTTGAGATTTAAGGGATAAATTATTAGAACAATGACACATATATAGCTTAAGAGATAGAGGAGAAGGGTAGAAAAAGGGAAGGGAGTAAGAGAAGAAAGGAGGAAAAATAGGGAAGAAAAAGAGAGAAATAAAAAGAAAAAAAGAAAGGGAAAAAAGAAAGAAAGAAAAGAAAGAAAGGACAAAAAAGAGGCAAATCTCACATATGCTCTCTCCCAAACACTAATAAAAACACTTGTAGTCGGGTGCGGTGGTGCACACCTGCAATCCCAATGGCTTGGGGGTCGGAGGTAGGAGGGACGCAAGCCCGATTTCTGTGCAACCCAATTAGACCCCGTCTCAAAAAGCAAAAAATAAAAAAAAATGGGGTCCTGGGGTGCAGCGTGGCAATCCAGCACCTACCAGATAAGCAGGTGCAGAGCCCTGAATTCAAATCCCCATAGGAGGAAAGAAAAAAAGGAGAAGAAAAAAAATTATAGTACTAATAAAATTAAGATAAAAATTTTAAAAAAGTAAAGTACAAAGAAAAGAGAAAAAAATAGAATAAAAAATAAAATTCCAAACCTCACGCATAGACTCTCCCCCATACATATAACAATTCTTGCAGTCAGGTGCAGTGAAGTGCAGGTGGGTTCGATAATGCAGGGTGCAATGTTCCCAATAAAGCTCAGGGTGGCAGTATTTTCACACAGTCCGCAGTAACCATCGGTCTCATTGGGTCCATATAGCCAAGTTCTTCATAACAATCTGGATTTAATTGGGGCCTCGAGTGCCCAAAGAGACTGTTCCACGAAACACTCCGCGACTACTGTACTGTTCGAGAGGCAGTGAAACCTGTGGGGTCTTCCCTGAAGATCTCCATGTCCCACGGAGATCGGGCGGGCGCCAATTCCCTAAATCAGAGATTTCCTCCCCACAGCCTTGTTGTGTGTTGCAGTCGCGCTTGGAGCTTCTCCGCCAGGGGCGAGCTGCGCCGGCGAAAAGGAGCTCCCCGGCCGCGCGCAAGGGCGAGTGGCCTCCACCGCGAAGGGGGTCCCCGGCCGCGCGTGACTTAGCCGCCTCCATACGTCCCAGATTTCTCCGCAGCACAGTGGGGTGATTTGGGCTCACCTCTGATGTGTCTGGGCTGCGGATATATGTGTGCCCAAATTTCTGTGTAGTTCGCGATCATAGGCCTGACCCGCGGCAACAGAAGGAAGGGGAGCCGCGCCTCAGCTCTAGACGCGGATCGCTGGCACCAGCTTCCCGTTCGCTCCATGGCTGCTATGGAGGGCGTTTGTGTGCTCCCTCACGGTGACTCACCTAGGAACTGCAGACTGTGTCCCGCAGGCGTGGTGAGAGTGTGCTGGCAAGATTGTACTCTGTGTTGGGTCCGGGCCTGTGGGTGCGTGTGCGCGAAATCCCCTCCAGGTCTCTGGGATTCTGTCCGCTCCCTGTGTTATGGCAAAATGGCGGCGGTCCCGCTGCTGGCCACTGTGTAGCTCCTCTGAAGCCTAATCCTTAATTTCAGTGTACGCCTAGTTTCATTCTTTATCTCTCAAACTAAATTATCTCTGTTTCTGTTTATTCAATTTGATTTTCAAACCCCTAATCGAGGCTTCTTATTGCTCCGGAACAGAAGGTGTGTGTTATCTGTCCGCCATCTTGACCAATCAAGCAATATAGTACATTTCTAAATAAGCTATGGGTCAGAGACTTCTCAAAGAAAATATAAAAATACTTTTAATTTATAAAAATAAGAATACAGCATTTGAAAATTTGTGTGACACAGTTAAAACAATGCTAAAAAAAAAAAAACGGCATATGTTAGAAAGGCTTCCATTAGAAAATGAGGAAAAATATCAGATAAAAAAATCTAAGCTCTCAGATTGAAAAACTAGGACAAGAACAAAATTAATCTAAAAAAAAGAAGAAAGGAAATAATCAAGGTAAGAGCTGAAATCAATGAAATTGAAAATCAATGAAAGAAAAAGCTACATGTTATAAATATCAATAATATGAACACACCTCTAGCAAGATTGACAAAGAAATGTCTGACTCATAATGACCTTCATAGGATTTTCAATGGCTTATTGTTTGGGGATTGCTTCTGGAATGGATTGCCATGTCCTTCTCCCATTTTTGCAGTGGTGGGGATTGAACTTGGGTCCTCAAAGAATCAAATTACTAACTCCAGGAATGGAACAGGAGATATTTACTATTGAGTCAAAACTATATAAAAAGAATACAGAAATTCTATCGAAAATTTACAGAAATACATTTGACAGTGTACATGAAATGAAACTATTCACTGGAAAACATTAACAACCACTGTTATAATTTATATCTTAAACGTTTCCCAAAGGCTCATGTACTGAAGACTTGGTCCCTAGTCAATGGCATTGTTGGGAGGTGGTGAAACCTTTAGGGAGTGAGGCCTTTAGTGGAAGGAAGTTAGGTCATAATGGTTGGGGGCTGTGTTTGTAAGGGTTATCAGGACCCTACCTTCCTCTCCTTTCTCTCTCTTTTCATCCCAGCTACCATGAGGTTCGTAACTTTGTTCTACCTTGAGCTTCCTGCCCACGATATTCTGCCTCACCACAGCCCCCAAAGCAATGGAGCCAGATGACCAGGTACTGAAACCTCTAAAATTGTGAACTTAAGTAAACTTTTTGTCCTTTAAATAGACTTTTCTTAGGTCACAGTGATGGGATGCTAACACAAGTATGTATCACACAACATAAAATAAATAATTCAATAGCCCCTTAACTTTTAACAAAATTGAATGTGTAATTTAAAATATCCCCAAAAAGAAATTGCCAGGCTCAAACAGTTTCATTAGATTCCTATCAAATCTTTAAAGAAGAATTAACTCCAATTCTACATAATCTCTTTCATAAAATTGTACAGGAAGGGACACTGCCCAATTCATTTTATGAGGCTAGTTTTCCTTGATATTAAAACCAAAGATTGTACAAAAAAAAAGAAACTACAGAACAGTATCACATATGAATATAAATACAAAGCTCCTTAGCTCTCAAAAAGTAATAAGCAACTCATTAAAAAAGTACATACTATGACCAAGTGGGATATACGCAAAGTTGGTGCAATATTGAAAAATCAATCATACCAAATTAAACTAAGCCATCCTATTTTCATCTGATGTTGACATTTGTTTTTCTTCTGGTTAATAGGCTGTTAACTTGGGATAATTCTCTATTGGTTTTAAAAGGGCATTTATCTACCATTTTTGACATAATTGCTTATCCATAATGGACAATCCGAAAGATCAATATAAGAACTTCAGACAAACTCATCAAAAACTAAGATTTAAAAGTGCATAGATGAGTTCATACATCAAAACACATGTTCCATGATGCATCGTCATTTTAAAGAAAAATTCTGACAAAGTAAATTACATTGATCAGAGAACAATTATACATCCTGGACTACACTAAAGGGAACCAGGGTACTGGAGACAAGAAGATCCAAGGAAGGCATGAGAAATGACCTTACTCAGTTGCAATGTGCTCACATAGAAGAAGGAGCATTTTGCTGTCCAAAGCCAGAATTGAAGAAAAGAATGCACGTGAAGAAGAAAGATATTCCACATAAATAGAGAAAAATATTTCCAACAGTTTGAGCTGACAAGAACTTCCTTGAGAATTAGTGAGCTTTGTGTCTGCAAAAGTACTTAAGAAATTTTTGGAAAAGCAGATAAAGGGATATTATAACACAACTTCCCATATGGGTGGGAGATCGAGCTAGCTGATACCCCAGTATCCCTTCCAACACAAAGATTTGGTGATCTTAAGGGAGCTGGATGAGTTATTTTGAATATCACTGAGTAGACAAGTCTTAAGGCCCATGTCTAACCTAAATTTTTCTGTTACTTAATTTAAATGGCTTCAATTAGCTAATACAGTGATGGGGTTTGAATGATAAATGTTCACATTAACAAGACTCGGAGGTATGATCTTGACAGTCCTAGAAAACTACTCTGTAGAAAAGCACTTGAGGATCCATACAAATAGCTTTCATTACCTTTCCTCATTTTTAAATTATGTTTATTTTAATTTTTCAGAAGCCTGGGATCTGTAATTACCTAAGGTTTATGTGGCAGTGAACAGCTAATTACTTTTTTTTTAAGGCAAATGATTCTGATTCCATAATATATCCATCTCTTGCCTCTGGTGCCAGCTCAAGTCATGGAGTTCTTACTTAAATTATAGTGCTTTACCTTTAATGGTCCTGACCTTTGTAGTATTCCTTCAGTTGCCTCCTCCTACCTGCCAGGTTTAATGCATCAGTTAAATCAGAGCCACAATCACTGTAAAAAGATTGGCTTTGATCAGTTTTCAGTTATAAGTCCCTGAAGAAATACATTCAAATCTTAATGCTGTACCTTCTGAAGTATAGCATAGACTCAAATAAAGCCCAAAATAAAGCAAGTGTAGATTCCAAATTAACTGAATTGAATTTATTTCACAGAAAACAAAGTATCATCTCCATTTTATAGGTGTCAACAGTGAAATTCAAAGGGTTACATATAACGGGTTTCTAAATGCATTGTTAGCAAGAAGCAAAGCTTTGAACCAGGTATATTGAGCTCAAAGGTCACTTATCTGGAGACCTATGGAGTTCCAGAATTATGGCAAAGCAGGAAAAAAGAAACAAAAAATTTCAATTTATCATGACTGGCTTTTGACATTACAATGTACTTGGGTGTAAGTATGAGTGTATGTGTTCCCACTGGGAAGAGTAACATTACTGCTGTGATATACATTTTGTTATAAGAGGTTTCTATTTCTGATTCTCTGTATTAATGCTTTTACTCTCAGCACCTGATTTTTATTTAGTTTTGTTTTTGTTTTTACTTCAGTGTAAAATCAGAGCTCTGATTTAGAATATTTCCCTCATTCCTGGCATTCCTACTAAAAATATGAACCATGCTCAACCGATAAACCATCTCCAAGACAATGCTTCTGTTTTATTTAGAATACTTTTACAGATTGAGCAAAGAGTCAGAGGAAACCAACATCTGGTTCACACATTTCTTAATCTTCTTTCTTTTGTTCCTTAATTAGTTGTCACAAGGTATCAACTGGAGAAATATTCCTCAAGAATGGCAGAGCAGAGACAATGTTGCAGGTAATTAGTTAGAAATGGGTTGGAATGGAATGTACTCCTGAGAAGTCATTTATCAGTTTAGGTGAGGGAAGCAATGCCTGGCCACCACCATAAAGACCAGAGGGACTGAGTGGCGTGGAGGTGGAGTCTGTGTATTCTTCCTCTGTTTCTTTGAGCAGAAATATACTAGGTCTCTATGACCTGGCCTCCATTCACCTCTCTTATCTTTCATGTGACATTGTGTTAGCTTTGTGTTACTACAAAACAAACAAACAAACAAACAAACAAGCCTAGGATGATCAACTTAAACGAGAATAGGTTTATTTGGCTCAAAGTTTTGAGGGTTCCAGTCCCTGGGTCAAGTGACCTCATTGCTTTGGGGCCTGTGGTGAGGCAGCACATCATGGTGGGAGCAAATGGAGGAACAAGTGGTCCACCTCATGGCAGCCAGAAAGCAAAAAGAGGAAATTGACAAAGAAACCAGAGTCCCACAATCCCTAGAGAGAACATGCTCCCAGGGACCTAAAACCTCCCCCTACACATATATCTTAAAGTTCCACTACTCCTCAACAGAGCTAGGTTAAGGACTAAGTCTTTATAACATATGGGCTTTTGAGGGCATTCCAGATCCACACTGGCGCAGTTTACCTCCCATGCAGCTTACTTTCCAATGACAAAGATCTGCTTGCCGTTCCTGGAACACAATTCTCTCCCTCATCCCAGTGCATTTGTATGTATTATTCTCTGTGTAGGGACTGAAACTCTCTTTTTCTGTCAAATATCTAAATATCATTCAAAATTCTGTTCTGCTATCATGGATCCCCGATTCTCTGTCAGATTTGTATCTAACAAAAACAACAACCACCTCTGCATTCTGCAAGCACCTTATGCTTACTTCCAAGAAGTACTTACAATACTGTATTGTAATTATTGGTTTAGTAATATAATTTTCCTATAGACATTAACCTTATTTTTGTTTTGCTGGCACCAAGCACCTGACTTGGAACAAAACAAAAAACAAGTAACAACATTTGAATAGCCTATATTTTGTTGTTGTTGTTGTTGTTGTTAGGTGCCGGTGAGTCATGTCTGACTCATAGCGACCCTCATAGGGTTTTCAATGGCAGATTGTTTCAGGATTACCTTGGGAGTGGGTTGCCAGGTCCTTCTCCCATTTTTGTGGTGCTGGGAATTGAACTCGGGACCTCAGAGACTGCAGAGCGTCACTCTACCAACTGAGCTAAATCCCAGCCCAGCCTATATTTTAGGCATATACTTTTTGTTTGAAAGAAAGAACAATGTGGGAGATCGTGAACTTTAATTCTAGTCATAACAATGCCACTAACTAGCTGTCTACACTTGCACAAAGTCATTCTTTGAGTGTCATTCTCCAACTGGAAAATAAGGTTTTTTCACTAGATCATAACTCAATATTTTTGGTAAGGAACAGTTCTTTTCTTCAATGAAATCATACTATACAGTCAGGTGTGGTGGTACATATCTATAATCCCAGCACTCTGGAGGCTGAGATAGGAGAATCACAAGTTTGACAGTCAGTATTATCTAGTAAGACCTTGTCAGAAAGAAGGAAGGAAGGAAGAAAGGAAGGAAGGAAGGACAAAGAAAGAAAGAAAGAAAGAGAAAGAAAGAAAGAAATCATATTGTAATTGTTGTTGTTGTTAGGTGCCGTTGAGTCGGTATCTGACTCATAGCAATCCTCATAGGGTTTTCAATGGCTGACTGTTTCGCGATTACCTTGGGAGTGGATTGCCAGGTCCTTCTCCCATTTTTGTGGTGCTGGGAATTGAATTCGGGACCTCAGAGACTGCAGCGTAGTGCTCTACCAACTGAGCTAAATCCCATCCCCATATTGTAATACCCAAATAAAATATTGAAGCTATCCTGCATCAGAAAAGGAAATTGGCTAGAGCCACACCAATTTCTCTTCCCTTTTCTCATTGTCCCACTCCCACCTTCTCCATGAATGAAGCACAGTTTGAAAAATATAAGACTACGTAGTCTTTAAGGTTCCAACCAGCCAAAATACTCTTGGATTATTTATACAGTGAATTGAATTGGCATCTTCCTCACCCACTGTACTAATTCCCAGGCCTTGGAGTATATCTGTATTCTCACTAGGATTTATTTTTGTAAACACAACTAACATAGTATGGAAGCCAGTTTATTCTGGAAGTCAATAAGCTTTGCTTTGCCATTCAGATTATTTGGTGGCTGTTTTATTGGTATTTATATTTTATATTATTAATGAAGTAAAAGAATGGCATTGTTTTATGTCTTGGCTTTGAAACTGGAAACACATTTTAAAATCCTATATGATGTTAGGGCTGGGGTTTAGCTCAGTTGGTAGAGTGCTGCTCTGCACTCTCTGAGGCTTTGGATTCAATCCTCAGCACTGAAAAAAACAGGAGGAGTTGGCAGCCCACTCCCAATACAATCCCAAAACAATCTGCCATTGAAAACCCTATGAATAGCAGAGAAGTCCTGACAATAACATTAGGCATGGCACAGTGTCAAGGAGTGTTTTGTTCTGTTATATATGGGGTTGCTATGAGTCAAACCCAACTATGTAGCAACTAACAACAATATACGAGGTCAAATCATATAATGGTGGTTAAAAGCCAAAAATAGAAGAAGTTTGAATGATGCTATATGTGTAGTTTTCAGTTCCTTGTGGTTTGTGAAAGGTACTAAATAAATTATTATTTAAATGACTAGACAATTATGTGCTAGCAGAGGGAATATCAGTGTATTCTTTGATGATATGGTGGATGTTGTTATTGTTAGGTGCCATTGAGTCAGTGTCCAACTCATAGTGACCCTATGTTCAACAGACGAAACACTATTGTCATCCTTCTCTGATCTTCTTAGGGTTTTCAATGGCTGATGGTGATACGGTAGAAAAATTAAAATGTAGTAGTATGAGATCATTATTTTTAACTTGCATCTAATATGGCTATTTGATTAATATGAGATTATTCTACAATCGGCAGAAAACAAATATAAGTAACTATAGAATTCTGCCCCTTTTTATACTACTATTTATATGACTGCCTGCAGCTGTACCGCAGTGGTGTCTGACCCCATCAGATCTCAGAAGCTAAGCAGGGTTCGGCCTAGTTAGTACTTGGATGGGAAACTGCCTGGGAATACCAGGTACTGTAGGCTGTGGAGAAGAACCCAGCACCCCAGTGCCAAAATACAATCATCCATTGAAAACCCTATGAATAGCAGAGAAGCACTAACAATAGTGCTTCACTTATTGTATGTAGGGTCGTTATGAGTCAGACACTGACTTGATGGCACATAACAACAACACTTTATATGACTATTATTTATATGACCGTATCATTTTTCAGTCTTCTGCTAAGGACAAGGCTCTTTATATTCAATTACTTTAGGTAAGATAAATAGATTAATACTATTAGCCTCATGGGTTAGAGTTTAGCTCCCTTGCTGGAGTGCTTGCTCTGTGCACTATGAGGCCCTGGGTTCCATCCCCAGCACTGCAAAAATGGGAGAAGGATCTGGCAGCCCACTCCCAAAAGGATCTCCCCCACACAAAAAAAAAATCAACCAATGAAAATTCTATGAACACTGGAGAAGCATTGACACAGTGCCAGGCATGGCACAGTGTCAGGGAGTGTTTTGTGTTGTGATACATAATGTTGCTATGAGTTGGACCCGACTCAACAGCACCTAACAGTGACATTAGCTTCATGAGATTGGTACTATTTTGCTTATGTTATTTGTAAAGACACTGAGTCTTAGAGATGTTTAGTAACTTATAGAAGTTCATATAGCTTACAAATGTAGCATACATAAAAGAATTGTCAAAAGTACATGGGAAAAATTACGTGCTTTTTTGTTTTTCAGTCCTGAGAAGCTGAGCCCAGGGCCTTGTGCATAGTTCTCAAGTGTTCTGCTACTGAGCTCCAGCTTCCCCTTTTTAAAACTTCTTTGAGACAGGATCTCACTAAGTTAGGCAGGTTGCCTCTGCCCTCAAACTTGTGATACTCTGACCTCTACCTCCCAAGTCACTGGGATTACATGCATATACTACCTGTAATACTATGTATATTACTTGTATATTACTATGTATATTACTATGTATATACATGTATATACTTTTGTATGTTGTATGTATGTATGTATATTACTTTTGTTGTTGTTGTTAGGTGCTATGGAGTTGGGTACGACTTCCAGCAACCCTATGTACAACTGAATGAAACACTTTCCAACACTGTGCCATGCTCAGCACTATGTGAATGCTTCTCTGCTATTCATAGGGTTTTTGGTGGCTAATTCTTTGTTTTGTTTTGTTTTGTTTTGTGTTTTGGGGGGAGGATTGTTTTGGGAATGGGCTGCCAGATTCTTCTTCTTCTTCTGCAG
Organism: Pedetes capensis; assembly: GCA_007922755.1. Classification (NCBI taxonomy): domain Eukaryota; kingdom Metazoa; phylum Chordata; class Mammalia; order Rodentia; family Pedetidae; genus Pedetes; species Pedetes capensis. The sequence goes on from VMDO01015785.1 coordinate 9,977, forward strand.
TCCTGGGGATAGAACCCAGAGCAAGCACTCTACCAACTGAGCTAAACCCCAGCCCTACACATTATTGTTTTAGTTGATATTATTTTGTAGAGCAATTTTAGGTTCACAGCAAAATTGAGAGGAAAGTACAGAGATTTCTCATATATTGCCTGCCTCCACATGCATAGCCCCTCCATAATCAACATTCTCTACCAAAATGGTACATTTGTTACATTGATGAACTTACACTGATTCATCATTATCACCCAAATTCCACAGTTTACATTATGTTTCATCCTTGGTGTTGTATATTCTTATGTTTGGACAAATGAATGATACATAGCCACCATTACAATATCATAGAGAGTAGTTCAATGCCCTAAAAATCCTCCACTATACCTCCTAAGGCCCTGGAAACCACTGATCACTTTATTTTCTCAAGGTTTTGCCTTTTCTAGAATGTCATTCAGTTGGACTCAAACATGTAGTTGTTTTCAGACTGACTTCTTTCACTTAGTAATGGTCATATAAGTTTCCTCCATGTTGTTTTAAGGAGTGATAGTTTATTTCTTTTTAGCAATGAACAGTAATAATCCATTGTCTGTATATACCACAATGTATCCATCTCAGTTGCTTTCAAGTTTTAACAATTAAAGTTTCTGTAAGCAACCAGGCACAAGTTTTTGCATGGATGTAGGCCTTTAGCTTCTCTGCATAAATCCTAAGGAATGTACCTATTGGATTGTGTTGATAAGTATGTTTAGTTTTGTAATAAACAGCAAACAAAATCCACTAAACTATTTTTTATAGCGACTGAATTATCTACATTGTTTCCACTAGCAATGAATGAATGACGGTTCCTATTGCACCTTGACAGCATTTGATTTTGTCAATGTTCTGGATTTTGGCCATCCTAATAGGTATTTAGTAATATTTGATTATTATCCAAACTTGCATATCCTAATGATGTGTTGTGGACCATATTTTAATATGCTTATTTGCCATCTGTATATCTTTCTTGAACTGTCTGTTAAGGTCTTTGACTCATTTTCTAATTGGGTTGTTTTGTGTATACTGAGTGTTCATACTTCTTTATGATAATAATCCTTTATCTGATATGTGTTTTTCAAATATTTTCTCCCAGCTTATGCCTTGTCTTTTCATTCTCTTGAAAATATCAGTTTTGGAGCAGAAACATTTTCTTTTAGTGAGGTCTGGCTTACCAATTCTTTCTTTCATGGATCATAATTTTGGTATTTTTCTTAGTGACTTTGTGCTGCTACAACAGAATACTTGAGATTGAGTAATTTAAAAAGCATAGAAATTTATTTTTTTTACAGATATAGAGACTAAGAAGCCCAGGATCAAGGTGCTGGCATCTTGTGAGGACATTTTTTGTGTCATACATGGCAGTAGGCATCACAAATGTGAAATAGAGAGCAAATGCTCAAGTGTTTCAAACTTGTCCTTTGATAAGGAACCCAGTCCTGCTATAGTAAACCTACTCTTGAGATAATTACATTAAAATTTTGCCCTCATGGTTTAACCACCTCTTAAAGGTCCCTCTTATTAACATTGTTTCATTGATCATTAAGTTTCCAACTCATGCTTTTGCAAGGACTTAAATCATAGCAGTGTTGCATGTAAAAAGGCATTGTCAAAATCAAGAATGCTTTTGTCATCATCTAATAGCTTTATTATTATTATTTTAATAGTTATCATTTTGAATTTTCCTTTATGTCTGTGATCTATTAGGAGTTAATTTTTGTGAAAGATGTAAAGTCTGTGTCTAGATTCATTTTTTTCATGTAGGTGTCCAGTTATTCCAATAGCATTTGTTGGAAAATTTTTCTGTTCTATATTGTACTGTTTTTGCTCTTTTTGCCAAATGTTAGCCAACTGTACTTATTAGGAGGTTAGTTTGGCCTCTCTATTCTGTCCCATTGATCTATTTGTCTGTTCTTTCACCAAAACCACATTCTCTTGGTTACAATGATTTATAGTAAGTCTTGAAGTTGAATGATGTCAGTCCTTCAATTTTCATCTTCTCTTTCAATATTGTGTTGGCTATTCTGGATCTGTTTCTTCTCCATATAAAATTTAGAGTCAGTTTGTCACTATTCATAAAAAAAAAAACTTGCTGGAAACTTGATTGGGACTGCACTTAATCTATAAATCAAATTTAGAAGAACTGACATCAAAAATTTTGAAACTTCCTATCCATGAATATGGAATATCTCTCTATTTATTGATCTTTTTCATCAGAATTTTCTAGTTTCTCCTATGTAAATTTTGTACCTATTTTGTTAAACTTATACCTAGATATGTGATCTTTTGAGGTGCTAATGTAAATAATATTTTATTTTTAATTTCAAATTCCACTTGTTTTTTGTATTAACCTTATATCCTGCAAGCCTGCTATAACTTTATTAGCCCTAGTTCCTTTTTCAATTCTTTTGAATTTTCTTCATTAATGATGATGTCATCTGTGAAGAAAGTCAGTTTTTTATTTCTTCTCCTCCAAATTATATGTTTTTATTTCCTTTCTTGTCTTACTGCATTAGCCAGGACCCCCAGTATGATGTTGAAAAGTAGTGGTGAAAAGTAGAGGTACACATGCCTTGTCTGTGATGTTAGTGGGAAAGCCTTGAGTTTCTCAACTTTAAGTATGAGGGTATCTGTAGAGTTTTTAAAGAAAGTCTTAATAAAGTTGGAGACATTTCACTGTATTCCTAGTTCACTGAGAGTTTTCATCATGAATGAGTGTTAGATTTTATCAAATGCTTTTTCCGCATCTATTGATATGATCATGTAATTTTTTTTCTTCTTAACCTTGTTAATGTGATGGATTACACTAATTGATTTTTTTTGTTGTTTTTTGAAAAAGGGTCTTGCTATGTATCCCAATATGCTATGTAATCCATAGCATTGACTGGCCTTGAACTTGTGATCCTTCTGCCTCAGTCTCCCAAGAGCTGGGATTATAGGCATTAACTGATTTAGAATGCTTTTATTTTTATTTTTAATTAGCATAGAATGTTATGGCTTTCATAATGGAATTTTCATACAATTGTTTTTTGTACTTTGCCCTTATTCACCTCTATTTTATGACTATTTTTCCTCTTTCCCACTTTTTACCTCCCCCTCCAGATAGTTCCTCTTCTATTTTCAAGTCTCATACCTAAATTTTTCATTTCATTTTGTTTTGTTCTCCAATCTAGCTTCTACATATGAAAGAGAACATGCAATCTTTTTCTCGGTCTAATTTACTTTACTTAATATAATGATCTCCAGTGCCATCTATTTACCCGCAAATGACACAATTTAATTCTTCTTTATGGCTCAACAAAATTCCATAATGCACACTTACCATATTTTTTTATCCAGTCACCTGTTGATGGGCGTCTAGGCTGATTCCTCATCTTGGCAACGCCCATGGAAGTACCAGTGTCTTTATGGTATGTTGACTTAGATTCTTTTGGGTATATAACCAGGAGTGGTATAGCTGGATCTTATGGTAATTCCATTTTTAGTTTTCTGAGGAACCTTCATACTGATTTCCACAATGGCTGTACTACTTTACATTCCCACCAACTGTTTATAAGTGCTTCTTTTCTCCACATCCTTGTCAGCACTTGTTGTTACCTAGGATGGATGCAATAGACTTTAGATTTTTATTCTTTTCTAATATATGTATTCAATTATATAAATTTCCTTTGAAGCTTTGCTTTTACTGCATCCCACAAATTTTGATAAGTTATATTTTTATTTTCATTTAGTTCAATGTATTTTACAATTTCTCTTGAAATTTCTTCTTTAACCTATGTACTGTTTAGAAGTGTGTTAATTAATCTCCAAGTATTTGGAGATTTTCCAGCTATCTTTCTGTCATTGATTTCTAGTTTAATTCCTATGCTTTGAGTGCATACACAGCATAAATTCTGTTTCTTTTAAGTTATTAAGATGTGTTTTACAGCCCAGCACATAGTCTGTCTTGGTGAATGTTCCATGTGAACTTGAGAATAATGTGTATTCTGCTATTGCTGGGTGAAGTAGCCCATGGATGTTAAGTACACCCAGTTGATTGATGGCAATGTTCAGTTCAAGTATGTCCTGATTTTCAGCATGATTGATCTATCCATTTCTGATAAAGCATATTAAGGTCTCCAACTATCATAATGGATTCATCTGCTTGTTCTTACATTTCTGTATGCTTTTGGCTTATGTATTTTGAGGCTCTGTTGTTAAGTGCATGGAAATTAAAGATTGTTATATGTTCTTAGAGAATGGACTCCTTTATCATTAAGTAATATCCTTCTTTATTGCTAATAACTTTTTCCGGTCTGAAATTTCTTCATCTGAAATTAATATGGCTAATCTTCTTTTCCTTTTATTAGTGTATTGTTGTGTAACTTTCTCCATCCACTTACTTTTAATCTATATGTGTCCTTACATTTAAAATGGATTTCTTGTACACAACATATTGCTGGATATTTGGTTTTTTGTTTGTTTTGTTTTGGTTTGGTTTGGGTTTTTGAGATTATCTATTTACTTATTGATTGATTGATTGATGGATAGAGACAAGAGCTCACTGTGTAGTGCTGGGCTGGAACTCACCATGTAGCCCAAGATGGCCTTGAATTTCATCTGTTTTCCTGCCTCTGTCTCCCAAGTGCTTGGATTATAGTCTTTTACCACCATGCCTGGTTTGGATCTCATTTCTTGATCCACTCTAACATTTTCCATCCTCTAACTGGTATATTTACACCATCAACATACAGTGTAATTATTAATATAATTATATTAATATCTATTATATTTGTTACTGTTTTCTCTTGGCTTCCTTTGTTCTTTATTCTTGCTTTTGTTTTTCATTCTTTTCCTGCCTTTTTAAATTTTAATTATGGATTTTATATGATTAGATTTTCTCTTTTTTAACTAGTGTACCAGTTATACATTGTTACTCCTTCTTTAGTGGTTACCTTGAAGTTTGCAATATACATTTTCAACTACATCAAGTCCATTCTCAAATAACACTATACCATGTTAGAGGTAATGTGAGTACCTTGTGATAACAAAAAAATCATAATTCCTCTGTCTAATCCCTTGTATAATTACCATAATTTGTTTTGCTTATACAAAGTACATACAAACACACATACAACCTAATATATTGTTGACATTATTTTGAACAAACTATTAATATGTACATAAATTAAAGTAAGAAATAGATGCTTTTATTTTTACCTTTCCTTATTGCTTCTTAGATGTTCTTCCTTTCTTTATATAGACCTAAATTTGTGACATTTGCCATTTTTCTTCTGTCTAAAGAATTGTTAGTCTGCGTAACTTAGTGAGACCCTGTCTCAAAAAAGTAAAAAAAAAAAAAAAAAAAAAAAAGGGCTGGGTGTGCAGCTCAGTCATCTAGCACTTCCGAGCATGCAAGTGCGAGGCCGTGGGTTCAACCCCCAGTACCGAAAAAAAAAAATTTTTTTTTTTAAATTCTTTGACTGGCAGGTTGACTGGCACACACACACATAAAAACAATCCTTGACTTTTGTTTATCTGAGAGGTCTTTATTTCTCCTTCACTTTTGAAGGATAATTTCACATGATACAGAATTCTAGGTTGTCTGGCTTTTTCTGTCAATTATTTAAATAGTCTCTCCATTCTCTTCTTGTTGGCATGGTTTCTATTTTGGAATACCTTATAAAATTCTTTAAAACAAGCCTTAAAGAATCAAACTTACCTACAAAGAACTTACTGATCTAACTAGGCCAAATTTAACAACCTTTGAAGTATAACAACAAAACCCATACACTTAGTGGGGAATGGGTAGAGTGTGAGTGTTCCACACTTTTAATATATGCTACCTGTTCCAAGAGAGTTACCAATCTTAGATGGTAAAAATTTCCGGAAAATTATAACCTAAAACTTTTCAGACCCTCCTCAGAAAAGTATGATGTTTATTAAAGAAATATAGGCAGTTATTTAGCAATAATGGATATTAAATAAATATTGGAATTTATACCAATAATAATGAAAATCCTATGAACTGGGATTGGTTTCTCCTTTTGAGAGTGGTTAGGGACTGAACTCAGGGTCCTGTGACTCCTAAAGAAGCTTGTATTTCTCCCTTTGAAAAAAAAATCTCTACAATAGACAAGATGTGGAACCAGCCACATCATCAACAAATGAATGGGTAAAGAAAATGGGGTAATATATACACTATGGAATTTTATTTAGCTGTTAAGGAAGAACAAAATTATGTTATTTACAAGTAAGTGAATGGAATTGTAGATGATAGTATTAAGCGAAGTGAGTTACATTCAAAAAGAGAAGTACCATATATTGTTTCTCATATGCGGAAGCTAGACTGGAAAACAAAACAAAGAGAAACAAACAAAACGAAAAGATCCCACTTCACAGATACTATACAATCCTACAGTAGTGTATTTATATTTCTCCCTTTCTAGTCTTTGTGTTACTTTTTTCATATATTTCAATTTTATGTATAAGTTCCAAAATATATTATTATATTTGCTTTAAAAATAATAGTATATTGTAACTGTCTCTTCATATTAATAAAGCTCTATAATGTAATTTTTAAAAATGTGTCTCCAATCCAGAATAAAGAAACATCCCTTACTTTTCTTCTGCTAATCTAAGAAGTGAGACTTTCTGAGACAATGAATTTTGACAACTAAATTTTTAGGAAGATAAACATAAGGCAAAAAATAAATAAATAAATAAAGGTCCTCCTTTATCTTCTCTTGGAAGAACACTGGTAAACAGTTTTAAAGTTATTGAACTTTTTTTCTTTTCAAGCTTCTCCATACTGTATTTATACCATGAGTCATTGTTTATCTAATTTAATTAACATAGGGTAGTGCCGGCAAACTAAAACACTGTCTTAAAGCATTTGCTTGAAAAGTCTCCTTGTCCCTGAGCTGTCATTTTTTAGCATGATGGATAATGGATAGAAATAATTACCCTGAACAAGGCTAGACAGCTTAAATGATTAGAGTTTCAAGGAATTAGCAGCCTTGGCTAAACATCTTATTTTTCAAGATGCATTATTAAAAGAAAATGCCATAGAGACTGGTGTGAATGTGGAAACACCTTTAAAACAGTTCCATTGTCTATGGCAGATAAGTTTATGCCAAGTATACTTGCAGAGGCTCATTTAAATCAGCTTGCCTTGCAATACTTCATAAACCCCTCCATCTAAGTGACTTGAGACATCTCTGAATGTTCAGCATCACTGCAGGACACACATAAGTGGAAATACTTTGTCTTCTTTTGTATGCCAAGGCCTTCAATCATTCTCCACAGACACCACTTTGTGTCTCTTCTGGAGATCTAAATATGCACCTATTTTCTATTTGTTTTGTTAAATATAAGACTCAATATTCTCCTATAGCTAAGATTATATTTCTTGACTTAGGCCTATCTCTTGGCTTACATGGAATGCCTCTGTGCTGCCACTTGGAAGGATTTACCACTTTTATTTTATTAGAGCATTTTATTGTTCAATAAAATTCTTTACTTTTATGTTCCAATATTGTAAATGGTGAGGAGATGATGGAAAACTTCGAGAGCAATCAAATATCTAAGGAAGGAAGCAAATCAATTTAATAAAAGCTGTATTCTTTTCAGAACTATTTCTCACACACAGTGGGCAGGGCTACCAAAGGACATCTGTACTGATGCTTCTTAATCTCATCCTAGGAATAGAGAAGACTCCATTTCCTGCTTATGGTCAAGAATAAGTCTTCTTTTCTCTTCCACTAACAGTCAGTTACTAATATTTAGGAGGGATTTTAGAAATGCAAATTGAGGTCATTTTAAAGAAATTCTTTTCTGTGGAGTTGTATATGTTGTTGTTGTTGTTGTTAGGTGCCATCGAGTTGGTATCTGACTCATAGCGACCCTCTGTACAGCAGGGGAAACACTTGTCAGTGCTTCTCTGCTGTGCATAGGGTTTTCAATGGCAGATTGATTTTTGGGAGGGGGTTGCCAGGCCCTTCTCCCAAGCCTACAGCTTCCGGTGTTCCCAGTCGGTCTCCCATCCAGGTACTAACCAGGCAAGACCCTGCTTAGCTTCCCAGATCTGACGGGATCGGATGCCACAGGGCTATAGCTGCAGGCTGTATATGTAGGGCCTTTGTATAATCACACATCTTACTACATGTGTGCTGTGAGTGTATTACCATCCTGTTGGAGCTCATGCTCCATTAGTAAGGTAGAGAAGATAATATTTACTTCACGCTAATGGTTTTTTGGGTCTAATTAAGTTAAATATAAAAATACTTAGCACAATATAATAGTCCCCACCATCCACAGTTTCATTTTCTGCAGCTTCGGTTACCACCAAGAATGGTCAGTAGATTACTATAAGAAATGGAGAGAGAGAGAAAAAGAGAGAGAGAGAGGCGGGAGGAGAGAACACGTTCATAAAACCTTCATTAGAGTATATTATTATAATTTATTTTATCACTGATTATTATTGTTAATCAATTTCTGTGCCTAGTTTGTAAGTTATGCTTTATCATATATAGAGTTTGGTGCTATCCCTCACTGGCAATCTTGAAATTCATATCTTGTGGATAAGGAGACCCTACTGTATCTGGCCCATTACAGGTAAAACAAAATGAAACAAAAGTTTGTTACTATTTTCTAATGAAGGAAGAGTGATTAACAAACGTAAAACAACATCTCTTGAGATCTAAAGGAGACAAAAATATGCCTCAATAACAATTCAAACAGAAAACATAATTTAGGGAGTACTTTCTGTGTCCCTCTGCCACTTTGGAATGCCTAACAGACTGACTTAAAAGGACTACTAACGTCCCGTAATCCTCTCTGATCATCTCTATCACCAAGATCAGGCTGGCTAATACAAAAGTACTCAGGAGTTAAAAATTACTTTTTGCTAATTCATCTTCATCCAATAAAACTTTCATTTTGTTGTACACACTAATTAAATAAGGATCTTTAAAAGATAAAACAAGGCAGAAACCCCTGCTTCCAGGATCCAACCCACAGAGATTCTGATGTAGCTGGTCAGGGGTGTAGTCTAACCAACAAGATTTTTTGAAAGTTTCCCAGACGATTCTACCATTCTACTAAAGTTGAAAACACTGCCTTAGAAACTTTATGTCAGGAAAACACCTGATGTCCAACACCACAAGTGTTTTCATGTGAAATTACATCAGAATGGTCAAAGAGACTTTTTTCAGAAGTCCAAATTCCAGAGCATATCTCAGCCCAACTGAATCTGAACTTCTGAGAATGAATATATTAAAATAGCATTTCTCTTAGATGATTCTTATACAGCTTGCACAGCACCAAATGCAATGAAACCTGATTACTCATGGTGACCTAAATATAAATCATATTTCTTACTAAACCTTGGTGCTTCCTAGTCTTTGTCCTTCCTTTCCAGCTGCTAGCTGCTTAAAATAGCTTGTAGGCAATGTTTTGCAGAGGAAGGTAATAAAATGCTATTAAAAATTAGCTAACTTTTACAAAATGCTTATCAAATCCCAAGGACAGTGAGGAGAAATGTACATGCATTATTTTATTGAATCCATGCATAAGTGCTTTGAGTTGGCCCATTTCATAACAGAAGAGACTGAGGTTGACAAGGATAAAGTAATTTTCTCAGAGTCTTGCAAATGAAAGAGCTGGGATAGGAAATCATTCTAACAGCAGAGCCTCTCATTTTAATTAACCTCTATCTGGGTGACTTTCAAAGACATATTGCCCAGATCACCAGTGTAAGTATCACGTAGGAAATTACTCAAAACACTGAAACTTGAACCTACCCCAGACCTGCTGAATCAAAAATTCTGCAGGTTAGATCCACCAGTCTATTTTTGAACAAGTCTTCCAGGTGATTCTGATGCATGTTAGCACTTGGGAACTATGAATTTACATTACATCACCTACCCATTGAAATTAGAATCTCCTTCTCCAAAGCACATTCATATACAGATCCTATGAGATTCTTCCTAGGAAATGAGACAGGGCATGTATTAAAATCCTGACTCCAGGTGGAGCAGGGCAGACTTGTTAAGAGATAGATGAGAAGCCTGGTGTAGTGGTGCACACATATAATCCCAGCAACTTGGGAGGCTGAGGCAAGAGCATCACATATTCAAGGACAGAGGCAGCCTGTGTAACTTAGTGAGATCCTGTCTCAGAAAAAAATAAAAGTGGGTCGGGGGTGCAGCTCAGTGGTCAAGCACTTGCAAAGTAGGTGTGAAGCTCT